>APFE030788666.1:129734-141037 GCA_000404065.3 Pinus taeda
GTCTTCCCATTAGGTAGGGTCACCATTTCTTAAGTGCATGGAGTATTGCCAACATTTCCTTCTCATAAATAGCTTTGTGTAAAAAAATTCCCTTGATTGGACGACTTTCAAAAGCAATGGGTCTTTGACCTTGCATTAAAACAACACCAATTCCATTTCCTAAAGCATCACATTCCACAATAAAGGTTTTTGTGAAGTCCGATTTAGCTAACACCGGTGCATGGCACATTGCCTCTTTAAGATGTTCGAAGGCCTTTGTTGCTTCTGGAGTCCATGAAAATGCATCTTTCTTCAATAATGTTGTTGGAGGTGTTGCTATTCTCCCATAATTCTAAAATAAACTTGCGATAATACCTTGTCAACCTGAGAAATCCTCACAGATGCTTTATGGATGTGGGGATTTTCCATTCCTTAATGGTTTTAATTTTGCTAGGGTCTACCTTAACTCCTTCATGAGATACAATATGAACTAGATATTCCACCTCTTGTACTCCAAAGAAACATTTGGATCTTTTTGATTCTAATTGTTTCTCCTCCAATATTTATAGCACCCTGTCAACATGTTGAACATGATACTTCCATGACTTGTTGTAGATTAATATATCATCAAAAAAATACTAACACAATTTTTCTAAGGAATGGTTTGAAATAGAATTCATCAAACGTTGAAATGTTGAACATGCATTGGTAAGGCCAAAAGACATGACCAAAAATTCATAATGACCCTCATGAGTTCTAAATGTTGTTTTCGGAATGTCTTAAATCTTCATTCTAATTTGATGATATCCTGAATGAAGATCCAACTTGGTGAAGTAAATTGATCCATGAAATTCATCCAGTAATTCATCAATGACATGAATGGGAAACTTATCTTTAATAGTGAGCTTGTTGAGATCCCTATAATCTGGACACATGTGCCATGATCCATCCTTCTTGTGCACCAATACTACTAGAGCAAAGAAATAACCTTGACTCAGATGAATTATACCAGCCTCTAGCATTTCTGCAACCATACATTGAATTTCACTCTTTTGGGCATTGGGATATCTGTACGGCCTGATGTTTGGAGGAACACTTCCTGGAATTAGATGAATAGCATGATCATGATAAAAAATAGGTGGGAGACCTTTGGGAGTCTCAAATATCTTGGAATTATTGTCCAAGACTTTTTGGAGATCTGGAGAAATAGATGATTCCAATGTGGAAACATCTAGCGAACATAATTGTGCAAGTACACCTCTTTGTTCCTTTTTTTGAAGCTTTGTCCTATCGTTAGAGCTGATTATCTTTCTCGGTTTCCCTGCAATACCCCTTAATTCAACTTCCTTTCCCTCCACATAAAATTTTATGAAAAGTTCTTGAATATTAAAAGCTATTGTACCCAAGGATTGTAGTCATTGGACTCCTAGTACAACTTCAACACCTCCCATTGGAATGGAAAGCATTGGGCTAGTCAATACATATTCTCCCATGGATAGCTTGATATTATGGCACTTTCCAGAGTAAATTATTGTTCCTCCATTTGCAACCATCACTTGACACTCTGGTGTTGGATATAAGAAGCTACCTTACAATGAATAAAATCGTGGGTACTTCTTGAATCAATCAACACTATTACCTTTTTCTTCTTGATTTTTCCTTCTATCTTGATGGTTTGAGGAGTGGTAATTCCTGCCAATGCATTACAAGATATGGTCGGATTGATTTCTTCTTTATCTAGGCTTTGTTCCTAGAGTATATCATCTTCTTTTGACCTTTCTTTCTCCTTTTCTTCTTTATCTTCACAATCTATGTAGAATAATTTCTTCTCACCGCACTTATGACCTTTAGTGTATTTGCTATCACAATTGTAACAAAGCCCTTTTTCTCTTTTTTCTTCCAATTGTTGTGGTGTCAACCTTATATGTTTTGGAATACTAGGGGAAAAAACATTTCCATCTTTATAATTGTTAGTGGTATGCTTCCTGGTTGCCATAATTTTGCTTTCCATTTTTCTTGCTAACCTGAATGCCTTCTCTAATGAATCAGGTTCCCAAAGGTGAATATCATGTTGGATATTATCCTTTAAATTCCTTATGAACACATCAATCCTATGCTCCTCTGGAATATTTTTTACCCTTATGTCAATTTTTGGACTCCTCAATTGTTTCCTTATTGAACTTTTGTTTGAGACTTATCAATTGGCTTAAAAAAAGTTACTTTTTGTATCCTCATTATGTGCTGTCAATTTTCTGTAGATATTTGCCAAGTTTATTTGTTTATGAGAGAAAAGGCCATTGATATTATAAAAATTGATTTGTTTCCAAATTAAAGTTGCGATACATACCTTTTGTGTGTTTTCCCATTATTGAGATCAAAAAATTGCTCCATCTGTAATACCCATGTTGCGGGATCCTTGCCATCAAACTTCTTCATATCGATTTTTGGAATATGGTGGGTCTTCGATTCCCACATTAGAGTCCATGAAATCATGATTAACATTTCTTTTGTTCGCATCATGAGTTTCCTTTACTACCTTTTCACCATTAGTAAGTATTTCTTGTAGAAAATTTGTCAAATCTGTCTTCAAATCTGCCATGTCTGTCTTCAAATTTGTCTTCAAATATGCCATGTCTCTCTTCAAATATATCTCCAAATCTATATTCAAATCATCCACTTAGCTTCCACGCCCTTTATCTTAGATTCCATGGAATTTATCGTAGCTTCTGTTAGCTTTTGTGAGAGTGACATTTGTTGCCCTTTGTCTTGTAATTTTGATATATCATGTAGCATTTCTTCCTCTTCTTCATGAGTCATGCTAGAGCTTTCAGGTTGCTTGCTAGATGTTTGCATTTTCTTTCCTCAGGGCATCAGTTACTGATAATAATTCTCTACCATGCTCTTTGGCTTCCTTCAAAATAAATTTTCAAACCAAGCTTAAGCAAAAATTTAAAAAAATCTACACACCTTTTTTTGCTTTGTAGGAGCTCGATATTTCCTCTGATCTATCTCTGTAGTTTCGGATCACCCAGTTGTAAAATTGTGATCTGCAGTAGTCGTCTATGTCCTCTTTCCAATGCCACCAGTCTAATCCAAATTGGATTCTCCAAGGAAGAGTTATGCAAAATCTCCCACAGTGACCGGATTATAGACTAGTTTAGTAGAGCGAACTTGTACGACGTGCCACAAGTCACTGTTTCGACCTTTGGCTCTGAAAATATATATATAAGAAACTAGAGTCCATCATATTTCTATATCTTCTTATGAATTTTCAATTCGATGATTAGAGAGAAAGTTATGGCGATTTTCCCTAGGTCACCTATTCGGAATGTAATTCAGGAGTCTCCAAAAAGACCAACTTCTTCATATCATATCTCTGCAAATATAGCATGAGAAGCTCTGAAATTCAGACCCGAGGTTCAGCAAGATTTCTTCTCAAATTGTTTTTTTTTTCGTTTATCTTTTGAAACATTACAAGAAAAAAAGTTATAGCTAAAATGCCACGATGACCTACTTGGAGTAGCGGAACCCTAGAATCCAAAGCTCTGATACCAAATGTTATGAAACCAGCTCACAAAAAGGTAGAAAAGATAGATCAATTCCTTAGAATTCAACCTCTTTGATGGGGAAACCTCCTTTACATTACATAAATGAACAATTCTTGGATCATTCAAATCACAAAAACCTCCTTTTTATATATAGGAGTCTAAGGAGTCACAATATAACCCAGCCAGCCTAATAGTAATAATATAAAGCCACAAAATAACAATAGAGGGATTCTATGGGGCACAGTAATAACAATATGGGGATAATAGGGGCACAACAATATTAATAAGGGATACAACTACCATAGTAATGGGGTAATCACTAGTATTATAGGGACCCAACGGAGAGGGAGACTAAGGAAGAACCTAAAAAGGATCAACTGAGTTCAAGTGTCATGAACCATTCATAGTCGTTATTCAAAATGGAAGAAGTTAAAAATGAAGTGGTATCAAGGTGAGATTGATGCTCCAAACCTAGATCATTGGTTGTAATAATTACATGCTTATTATAGTGTTAATAATATTAAGGAAGAAAAAAATATTTTATTTGATCGATTGAAATTAGAGGGCCATGGCTGAACTAGTGGGAAAGAAACATAAATACCTTGAGGTTGGAGGGATATTGTCTAGTGACTAAGTGGGAGGATTTGAAATCGCTCATAAATTCGCAATTTTACTCTATCGAGTATGTAAAGGACTAATGGATCAAGTGGCATTACTTCATGCACACACTAGGGAAGAGAATATATGAGTACACCACAAAATTTAGAAACATGGCCATAAGGTTGGATATATCCCAAAATAATCCAAACATAATCATTAACTATCTAGGTGGTACACATAGTGATATACAAAAGAAGATGATGTTTTTCAAGCCTAGATCAATGGATGAGACTTGGGTATAGGGATAACTCCTAGAGAACATAATCTAGAAGGAAGGGAAACCAAATGAGCACAAACAAGCTTACAAGTAAGGAAAGGAGTGGAAATGGGAAAAGGAAAAAAAGACAAAAGCCACAACATACTAGTGCAAGGATCCTACAAATCACTACAATCACTCTAACATTGATGGCCATACAAAAGAGAAATATTGGAAGTTGCATCCAAAGCTAAACCCATAGAACAAAAGGAAATATACTAAGAAGAAAAATCTCATGCCCATAGATTCAAGTAATCTGGTGGAAAGAAGTTCAAACATGGACAAGAAGATTATATATACATTAGTGCAAAAGGGGATGGATCTAACTAGTCTTCAGTAACAAGAAGAGAAAGAAAAGACTAGGCTCTTCCATATAAAGATACATGTCAAGTAGACAAATATTGATGCTATGTTCGACTCATGATCATAACAGAATCTTATTACAACATATTGGAATTTCATGATCATTTAATCCCATATCGGTTGTGAGGGTTACGTGAGGATGAAGAAATGGAGATAAGCAAATAGTGAAAAAATTGATTTTCTACAAGGGTTTGTTATATTAATGAAGTACAACTAGATGTACTTCCCCTTGATGTATGTGAAATGTTGTTTGGAAGTCCATATATGTACATGTGGGATGAAATCTTCATGAGGATATCTAACCAATACTACCTCATCAAGCATAACAAATCCTTCATCATCAACCTGATTAGGGGAAAGTCCAAAATTTCCCTAGTAAATGCCTCCATGCCAAAAAATTAGTTAGTTCTAGCTAGAAAAATCACCTATAGAAGATTATGTCAGAGAATAGTCATTGATGGAGGGGTGTACTAAGGAAAAAACCATTGTAAGAGCTTCTACAGGAGTATACAAGTGTGTTTAAGGAGCCTAGTGGGATACCACCCAAGAGGTAAGTGAAGCACGAGATCCAACTATTTCAAGACTCTTGTTGCAAAACATTGGGTTGTATAGGTGGTCTATTATAGAAGCAAGTGAGCTGAAGAAGAGTTTAAATAGGTAATAGAGCATGGTTTTATTTAACCAAATACCACACCATGTGGGTTTTCCATCAACATTGTGTTAATTAAGCATGGGACCCTATGGATATGTATTTATTACATGGAATTAAGAAAAAATAGGTTCATGAATAGGTACCCCCTTCCTAGGATAGATGAACTATTGGATCAATTGTAGTAATCTAAGTACTTCACCAATATGGACACAAATTCTAGATATCACTACATTCGAGTTAGAGAAGAAGATGCATAGAATACCACATTTAAAACTAGGAAACATTTCTATGAGAGGTTATTCATGATGTTTATCCCATCCAATGCACCATCTTTGTTTATGAGGTTACCAAATGATATAATGTGCCATTTTGTACATTCATTTGTTATTGTTTATTCGAATTATATAATGTTATATAGTGCTACCTAGGAGGAATACATATACAATTGATGTAGGTGCTAGATAAAGTAAATAAGCACCAACTGCTTGAAAATATCAAGAAGTGTGAGTTTGCACAATAGTCTTTGGTGTATATGGGGTATGTGATAGGTAGAGGGGAGATTAATATAGATCATTCCAAGATGGATGCCATAATGAAGTGGTTAGATCCTACTAATGTTTTTTATTTGAGGAATTTCATTGGGGAATAATAATACTTGATGGAATTCATAGTCTCAATTTTAGTAGTAGCAGCATGACCCGATGTCATAACAACAAGTGGTAGTATTTTCCAGTGGGGAAAGGGTTAGTTGGGGTCCTTTAAGGACATAAATAAGAATATCAGTGAAGCACCATTTCTCACATTACCAAACGCATAAAATCCCCTTGAAATGAATAGAAGTGAGTGGGTATGGTATGAGCGTGATCTTGTTGTAGAAAGGAAGGTTTGTATCCTACCACTGTAAAATATTTCATGTGGAAGTTATCAACTACTCTACCTGTGACAAGGAACTCTATGTCCTGGTATAAGGTATGAAGAATCATAAACATTATCTAATGGGGCAGGAGACAATAATCCACACAAATCACCAACAACTATAGCACCTACAGGCCTAGAGTAAGTTGCAACAAACTAGGAATTACAAGTGGATGGGGTTTCTACATAAGTTTCATTTATTGATCAATTCCAATAAGGGAAACAGAAATAAGTTGACCAACATGATTTGAAGGCCACTCATATTAAAGGTCACAACATTGGGAAAACTTATGCACATGGAGCAATTCACCCATGATGTATAATGAGAGGCACACTCAAAGGATGAGGACTTCAAGGAGGTGTTTAAATAGTTGTATACCGAGAATGATGTTAATGATGGTGACAACACAATTGGCTACCATCTAGAGGATGTTGTTGATAGGTGAAATGTCATCAAAAAAGGGAGAAAACCTTATTGCAAGTCCCAATCCGACTTGGTTTTGTTTTGTATAGCGACCTCAGACTAATATGTGGGATGGGTTTCCACTTATAGGATAAAGAATCATTTCCTTCTATTTTTTTTAATTGTATATTCTTTATATTGTTAGCAATGTTTTTGTTATTTTTATTTGATTATTTTTTATAATAATTCATAGGTGGTTAGGGATATTTACTATTAGACAAAATATAATGGAGACAACACTAACTAAATTCTTTGCTTAAATATAAGTAGAGCATAAGATGATTGAAGACTTATCAAAATTACGATTAATAATATGCAACCATAAGAAAATGAGTTATTTATCTATAAATTTTGTAAGATCTATAGAATTCACATCAATATATGATAATATACAAGATTGAATAAATTTAATAGGCATAATTGACCAAAATAGGAATGATACATATATCTCCTAGATGATTGGGATCTTTGATCATGAGCCTGTGATTTATCAGGTTTAAAAAAAATGAAAAATACCAAGCTTAACAAAAATCTATTAGAAATATGATAATATAAATAAAAAACTACGAATAACATAAAATAACACAAACTAGATTGACAATGAGCTTCACCCAATGTGGGCTAGTATCTGAGTCTGCTTCCAATGGAGTGGCTTCTTCAATTATGATGCAAAAAAACAGCTCCAATTACATCAATTTCCCAATCTCTATAGCTTTCTCTTTACTCCGCATCTTTAGAAGAAGGCTCTAAGAACCCCTCGCAAAACCGTTCCTTTCAAAAAGCTCCATAAGGGAGAAAAACCCTATGATTTGTCACCAAAACAATGATAATCACACTATGAAATAACAGGTCTCGGCCTTTTAATTCAAAACACACTTTTGTAACGCAATAGAAATTTGTTTTACATATAAATTTTCGATTGTTTTCACCCTAGGGTCAAACCCGCAAAGGTTGCAACCCTTATGATACAAAAACACTCCATTTACATTTTTTGTTATAATAACAATATCCTATGGTTGAACATTCAAGGATATATGTTATAAAAAATCCAATAGATGGTGCATATGAAAACTTTCCTCTAAAAATCACACCATATATACATTGGCACATTGGTATAGTCATTCGTCATACCAACGATACTGTATAAATAACATATGTTAAAAGCCATTGTTATAACCATTGAACCATGTTTTGGTCATGACCAATCACCATATGACTATGTGATTTGTTATGGTCGCGTGCAATTTGTTATGTCTAATCCCATGGTGTGGTAGAAGTATATTCAATGGAGTTGATGTATTCATTAATGTACATACTATATATGTAAACCTTGCCCACATATGGCTATAACCAACATTTAACCAACACATTTTCCATATCATATAACCAACATTTTTAACATACGTAACAACCATACTTTGTAATATAATATTAACCCACATGCTTGTTGCCAACCAATCTATGTTAGAGGCTATACAAAGGTTGTGGCCCACGACCTCCCCATTTTTGGGGACAGTAACAACCAAAGTTTAAATATGGTTGTTTTCAATAATGATTCGAAACAAATGTGTGGCACATTAGTGGTGGGATTGGCTAGCATAATGGTGGTTATAAGTTAAATCCTTGAAAATTCTACTCTATTGGGCTAATCCATATTTTAGCATTCCATGGTGCCACATGGTGCCCTCTAGTAAGGCCACATGTCACCATTGGATTAGTTCACCTCTTTCCCTGCTAGCCATCATCTGATCACCCAAACACATAAGGTGACATGTTGACACTAGGTTATGGCACATGTTGTTATTAGGTCATTTCCACATCACCTTCAATCATTGTCACATGTCATATGTAAGTCTTTCTACATGTCACCTTAAGTGGTTGTCACATGTCATGGCATAGTTTACTTTTTTTACTAGTGGTCAAACTATTCAAACAACCATATCTTCCTCATACAAACTTAGTTTGAAGTGATTCAAATTGTGTTGGAATCATATTGTAGAGATCTTCAAATTGGAGCTATTTCCATCAAATTTTTGGGACTTTGAATTTCTAGCCATCCTAGATCCTCTTGGATCAATCCTCCCCGCCAGGAAGCTTTAGGACCACCAAAAGGTAAACTACTCAGAAAATAGGTGAAGTCATTCGTCCCTCACTTTCCTTATCTCGATCCACCATGTCATTCATAGATTCATTCCCTTAATACCCACTTGGAGATTTTCCACATTTCCCCAACATGAAGTTCTCATCTTTCTATCTAGACTAACATATTCCTACAACTTATACAGATACTTAAGAAAAAATCATCAATGGGAGGAACCTTAACACTTTCATCCAGATCTATGATATTTGATGTCTCATGGATTTATAAATTCTCCACATTCGCAATTGAATAAATTTGCATCTACAGTGGTATATCTAATCATAAATCATTACTGTGAGTCTTCTCCAAAATAGTAAATGGGACATATCGGATTTTCTTGAGCTTCTTACCTTCCCCTGTTAACCTATCCTTGTTGATGTGTAACCAATATTGATCACCAACTTATAAATGATGATCCATCCTATTTTTATCGTGCCTAGCCCTATATTGTGCTTATCTCTTCTCCAACTATTCCTACACTGCCTGATGCACCATATAGATATTATGTATTAACTTTTGGGCCTTATATTCATCTCTGTGTTTATAAAAATCAACATCTTTCCCAAAAACCAAATCCAATGGAGAGTTTGGCACGTACCTAAAACAAACTTCAAATGGATATCTTTGTGTAGATGAATGCAATGCTTGGATGTAAGCGTGTGGCACATAATGTAGCTTCTCATCCAAAATATTAGGATGTTTGTTATAGTATCCTCGGAGAAAATATACCTCAGTATCATTGATAACCTATGTCTATTCATCAGCCTGTGGGTGAAAATATGTAATCCTTTTCATCTCAATGTCCATCGTTCTCCAGAAGATAGATCAAATCTCTCCTAGAAAACATGAATCTTGATCTAAAATACTAGAAGTGGGAAATCCAAAGCAAAGCCAAACATGCTGAAAGAATAGTTGTGTAGTCTCCTCAGTTATCAACTTCTTCTTACAAGGCATCAAAATACACATCTTTCTGAACCTATCCAAAACTACAAACAAATAACCATGACCTCTTTTAGACATAGGACATTCCATGGTAGATTATGAAGATGAATAGGTACTACCTTTTGTAGATGATTTGGAACCAGATATTCAGGAAAAGTTGACAAGAGGATATATCTTTGCAAAATAGGTTCAAAAATACAAGGAAAGGTTAGAGTTGGCTTCTACAGATTGGGTTGAAGGAACAACTTGCGGGCAAAACTAAATGGTACACCAAAGAGAAGGAGGAGAAAAAATTTCCTTACATCATCATGGAAGCTTTTCGAGAACAAACTCCTCCAAAGATAGGGAGCTGTGATTTATATTGGATCTTTATATTATTTTTCATCCATGTTGATGCATTTGGAGTGGAAAAAATGGTGGAATCAAGTCACAAAACCATTTTTGTGGGTGGGTTCTAGTTTGGAAAATTGGATTCTAAAACCTTCCGAAAGTATTTTGAAGCATAAAATGGAATTTTATGGGGATACAAACTTTTTGTAGAAATGTTTCACCTTATCACTATTTTAAACATAGAAACATTTCCAATGACACGAGAATCACTGCAATCGAAGTCCATATCCAAATGTTAAGCCACTTGGAAGTTGACCTTCATGTTTTGGCCACCATAATTCAAGGAAATTCCATATTAGGTTCCATTAGTAATTGAAAATTGGCTATCCACCTGATCATGAAGAAGACGGTAGAAGAGTCCATGTCAAAACTCTGGTTAAGAGTTGAAGAAATCAAGCTTAACTGCCAATAGGTAATCAAGCTATGTTATAACCGAGCCATTAGGAGGAAAATGGGTTCCATCATATTCAATGTCATTTTTCTTTTATATATGAGTATTGTAGAAAGAATTGGATAGGGAGATAGAAAAAAAAGGTTCTTCATGCACTGTAGTATACCACAGGCCGTAGGTCTCATATAACGAGAGAAGGGTAGCCTCAACTTCAAGTCTAGTTTTACCCCTGAAAGAGTTTCCTAGGTTATATATTGCCTCAATTGTGGTTTCTTTATTTTTATTTAACTATTATCTATCTTCTACGTGTTTTGTACATTACATGTATACAAATAACATATTAATTAATGAATCCAAAAATCTAAGGAGAAATTAAACCTCATATTTTATATTTTGGATTCTAAGCATAAGTTCATCAAATTTGTTGTGACAAAATATTTAATTGTATATCCAAATCAGTTTACCAAACATTGGTCTATTGGACTAAGATCATGGCCTTGAACTAGAACACGGTCTCTGAAAAGGGAATATTTGGTATACAGGTGGGACATTGGTCCTACTAGTAGTTTTGGTGCATTAGGGATTTTTCTTACAAATTTGAAAA
>APFE030788666.1:148206-200510 GCA_000404065.3 Pinus taeda
ATAACTAATTTATTCATATTAATTCTTTTTTTTTGCAATATTTTTTTTATTAATTTTCGAAGTGAACAAATAAATATTTGAATTTCCTTTTTTAGACATATGTGTTCACGTAATATTTTTTTCTAATATTTAAAAGAATTCAAAAGCCAAGAGTACTCTTTTGAAGAGGACTCATAAATGAAGATAGTGATTGATGCAGGTGGATATTGGTGGCCACCTACCTATTCCACTTGGACTCCCAACACTATCTCTTTCATTTTTTTGGTTTCCTCAATTGTAGCACAATTTACTACTTTTGGCAGCTTTTTAGGTCCGGAACTTTCGAAGCCATTTTGAGGCCCTAAATGGAATTTCTGGGGAAAATGGAGAGTCTAACAGAAACTTGAATCAACTTGCTTCTTTTGTTTCAACCTTCTCTTGAAGATCATCGAAATGAGATATTATGATAGCCAAATGGAGATCGTATGCCAAAGTTACGACCCCGGGAAATTGATGTACCAATTTACCCAAGCGGAGCTCACATTTTTGGCGCTTCATATCATAGGGTTACGTTTTTGGATGTTTATGGGTTTCCATTGTTTCTTAATAATAAATAGGCCTTTGAGCCTCATTGTAACATAGTTCAGAGGCATGTAGCCGCCACATCTCTCCTTAGAGATAAGCTACCATCGCCCAGGCTATCTTATTTCCATTATTTGTAAGCAGAGTTTAGTATTTTTGCATTAATAAAATGAAGTGCTTTTCTACCAAATCTTTGTGTTTATGAATATATCTGTAAGTTGTTCTGTTCCAATTTAAGTTTAGATCAGTTGTATCAGAGCGGTCTACTCTTTCTCTGTTTTTCTTTGCATGTCCCCAACGAGGTCAGGGTATAAGGAATTAGGGATCAATCTCGTTGAACCATTATAGGATCAGCCTTGCAAAAACTGACGACCTCCCATGGCGGAAGAAAGGAAAGATGAGGGGGTAGGATATCCTTTCAAAATGTTGCTCGAAGAAGCTCTCGAGTGACAAAGGGACATGATGATGGATAACTTTGCCCAGATCCTTCAACGACTACCCATAGGCGATGCATCCTCATCTGGCAGTAACTCTGTAGGCACCACTCCTTTTAAGGTAGAAGTTAACTTTGATATTTCCATATTAAATGGCCTAATGGATGTAAACTTCGTAGATAAATGCTTCAATCTATTGAAAGGATATTTTTGAGTTGATGACTTTTCCAAGTGGGAAAAGATTACGTTTGTACTTCTCAAAGCTACCCCACACGCTAAGGATTGGTGGGAAACCTACTATGAATAAAAGGACGAGAATGAATCCTAGCTATTTTAGTTGCACCCACTTGGAATTCTTTCTGATACGCCATCAAGGAAAAGTATTACCCTATCAGGAGCTATGAAGATAAATACATAAACTGGACCACGCTACCATAGGGAAGGGACCAAGATGTGTCAGAGTTCATGAATACTTTCCATACCCTTCACATGAAGCTAGGTATTAAGGTTATTGAGTGACATTTGGTGCTCAAGTACCACCACTATCTACACAATTACATCCAGGACAAGATTTAGTTCTTGGACATTTCCTCGCTTGGCAAGGCATATCGGTATGCTGTAAAGATTGAGAAAAAGTTTAAACAAAGGAAATGAGACTTTAGACTTGTGAATCCAAAGCAAGGAAAAGGCACCCCCAAATCATAGAACAAGGGACCAAGCCAAGGCAGGTCTTCCCAGGATAGCCCACTAAATTCGCAAGCAAAAAATAACACCACGAAGATGAAGAAGGATACGAGAAAATGGTTTGAGTTCGATAAGAGCTCCACTCACAATACAAGTGTCTGTCGGGCAAAGCAGTCATTGATGGCTGAGCTCAAGGCTTTCGATCTAGATGCAAGTTTTGACTCTGAACCAGAACCAGATAAGGGGACTGACAAAGGGAAGCAAATCATTGATGTGGAGCCTAGTGCCACCGTGGACACCACAAAGATCTAGAAAATTGAGCCTGAAGATCCAGATGAGGGGAAACGCCTCTTCCACTCATAAATGTGGGTGAAGGGCTCTACACTATAGTTCATTATCAACAATAGGAGCCAAAAGAACCATATTTCAATAGAAGTTGTGAAGCTGTTGGGCCTAAAGACTACAACACACCCACAGTCGTACACCATTAGGTGGCTTCACCAAGGACAAGATCATCGCGTCAACCAGTAGTGTCACCCTCCCTATAGCATCAAGCCCTTCATGTATGAAATATTGTGCGACATTGCTCCTCTTGAAAATGTATTGTTAGAACAACCATACTTGTGGAAGCAACATGATGTGTATGAGTCTAGTCCTCACTCTGTGATTATTACTTTGGCTAATAAGTTGTACAATATACGTGAGGTAGCCCCACCTACCTACATCTCTTTTATCACTACAAAGAAAAGTAGTAAGATCATTTCCGAGAATAGGAAATTTGTTTTCCTTATGGTTCACCATTAAAGAAAGAAGAAGGTTGTGGCCATGACTTCTAGATAGGGCTCTTCTACACAGTAGAAATGGATGGACAAAGTCATGGAGGAGTACACAGACATTTTCACCTCACCCACATGGGTACCTTTGTAGTGTCAGGTCAAGCACTCCATCGATCTAACCCTGGGTGCATAGTTTCCCAATGGACTGATCTATTGATGCTTTATTCTAGAGAACAATGAGATCAAGAGGAAGATTCAAGAACTACTGTAGAAAGGGCATATCAGGCCAAGCTCATCACCCATGGGAGCCTAATTGTATTGTTATAGAAGGATGGGACCTGGAGACTCTGTATTGACTATCGGGCGTTGAACAATATCACTATCTGGAATAGGTACCCAATCCTATGGATTGGTGACCTTCTGGACTAGCTCAAGGAGGGCCTTTTTGAATGGTTGGTCATGTCGTTTGGATTGAAAAATGCCCCTGCAACCTTCATCAGACTGATGGATGACATCTTGTGGCCCTTCACCAATGCATTCATGGTGGTGTATCTAGATGACATTTTGGTCTTCATCCAGAGTTGGGAAGAACACCTCCACCATATTTAACAAGTCCTTCAAACCCTTCGACAACACAAGGTATGTGCTAACTTGGAGAAATTCACCTTTAGTCTAACCCAAGTTCAATATTTGGGGTACACCATTGGTGCGTAGGGTGTACATGTGGACCCATCTAAGATACAAGTCATTCAGGATTGGTCAGCCCCAACCACTCTGACAGAGCTTCCGCAACCTTTTGGGTCTTGCCAATTTCTACCACAGGTTTGTGTTGGGGTTCTCTGATATCGCTTGACCTTTAAGTCAATTCACCAAGGGTGGAGCGAAAGAGAAGTTCTTTTGGTCGGAAACCCAGTAGCGATTATTCTATGAGTTGAAGAATCACCTCTTTTCTACACTAGTGCTCACATTACCAAACCTGCAACAACAATTTGAGAATGAGAGAGATGCCTCTGACTATCCTATTGGGGCAGCTATTACTCAACATGGGCATCCATTGGTTTACCACAGTGAGACACTTTCAGACACAATTTGAAGGTACCCCACTTACGACAATGAAATGTATTCCATTGTGTAGGCCTATCTTCAATGGAAGCATTACATTCTGGGGAAGGAAATTGTCATCCACATAGACCACCGGCCTCTACAATTCATACAAACTCAAGGGAAGTTTCAAAACGATCGCCAACAGGAATGGTCCACCTATTTGCAACAATTCCATTTGAACATTAAGTATAAGAAGGGAAGCACCAATAATGTCAATGATTGGCTCAGTAGATCACCGGTCATGGTGTTGATCACTGTGCTCCATGCCTGTGGGCATGAGACATCAGGGTGGCTGCATGATTACAAGAATGATCCAGAATTCGGTAGCATTTACTAGACACTGTGGGAAGGGAAGAAAGTTCCAAATTTTCACCTTTAGGATTCACTATTACGCCACTTGGGACACATATGTCTTCCTTCAAATGAGCGTGCCAAGATGATTTGGGAAGCCCACTACAGTGAGGTCGCTGGACATTTAAGAGTAGAGAAAAAAATGGCGGTATTACAAAAGTATTTTTATTGGCCAAAACTTCATCAGGATGTTGGGAAGTACATCAAATCATGCATCGCTTGTGCCATTGCGAAACCAACCATCAATAAGAAAGGCTTGTATACTCCTCTACCTACTCCTAGCTAGCCTTGGGAATCTGTCTCCATGGAGTATATGTTGGGCCTTCCTTCTACTAAGCACAACAATGATTGTGTTTTTGTGGTTGTCAACAGATTCTCTAAGATGGCCATCATGGTGGCCTGCAAGAAGAGTATCTCAGTAGAGGCCACTGCTAAGCTCTTCTCTGAGTGAGTGTGGATACACTTTGGGATCCCATACTAAATTATCTCATATCGAGATAGCATATTCCTGAGTGCATTTTGGTCAAGTCTCTATTCAATGTTGGATACAAAATTCATAAGCCCACAGCTTTCCATCCCCAAACTAATGCCCAAACATAGGTTGTTAATGGAATGATCGTACACATTCTATGCATGTACAACTCGAAGCATTCACTCACATGGGATGAAAGTATCCGCTATGTCCAACACAGCTACAACAGAGCTCTCCTTAGCTCAACAAGCCGCAACCCCTTTCAGGTAAGGCTGGGATTTAAGCCATTATGCCCCATTTATGTGGCCATACAATTTACTGCCACTTAGGTAGATTCGGCTCACGTGCAGTCCAAAGTTGGAAGGGCTAATAGCTTCATTGAGTGCATTCAACACATCCACCAACTAGTCCATGATATATTAGATAGATCCAATGCTAAGTACAAGCATCACCATGATCAACATCGAGTGCCGCACAAGTTCCAAGTGGGTGACAAAGTTTGGCTTCATTTGTAGAAAGAGCACCTTATTGGACCCCACCACAAGCTTCG
The DNA here is from genome assembly GCA_000404065.3 of Pinus taeda. Classification (NCBI taxonomy): domain Eukaryota; kingdom Viridiplantae; phylum Streptophyta; class Pinopsida; order Pinales; family Pinaceae; genus Pinus; species Pinus taeda. Next base: position 153,139 of record APFE030788666.1, read on the forward strand.
CCTGCTCCAATATGGGCCATACACCATCACGAAGGCCATCAATGACAATGCCTTTGAGCTCAGCATCCCATTGTTCCTTGTTATGCACCTAGTGTTCAATGTAGATCACTTTTGGCCATACTTCCCACCATTGTTAGACACATTTGACATTTTAGAACAGCTCATAGAAACAGAGCTAAACCCATATTGCATGGAACAAACCACCATTGATCGGATCATGGACACACAGATCAAGAACACTTGCCTGCATAAGATCCAAATATATCAATTTGTCAAGGCTAGCCAACTCCTTCACCAAGGCAATTGGCTCACCAGGGACCAAGTTCAACAAACGTTTCCCCATCTCATGGAGGCACTCAATGCAATGGGGACCATTTCTTCCTAAGGGGGGAGGAATGATCTAGGTGGATATTGGTGGCCACCTTTCTATTCCACTTGGACCCCTAACATTGTCTCTTTCAATTTTTATGCTTCCTTAACTATAGCACAATTTACTATTTTTGGCATTTTTTCAGGTCGTGAACTTCCGAAGCCTTTTTGAGGCCCTGAACAACATTTTTAGGGAAAATGAAGATATTGAAAATGCCCCAAACTAGCTTGCATAATTTTTTCGGCACTCTCTTTGAGATCTTGGAAATGAGGTATTATGATAGCCAAATGAAGATAATATGCCAAAGTTACACCCCCAGGAAGTTAATGTACCAATTTACCGAAGCAGGGCCCATAGTTTTGGTGCTTCATCTCCTATGGTTAGGTTTTTGGATGTTTAGGGTTTTCCATTATTTCTCAATAATAAATAGGCCTTTGAGCCTCATTGTAACACAATTCAGAGGCATGTAGCTGCCACATCTCTCTTCAGAGATAAGCTACCATCGCCCGAGCTATCTTATTTCCATTATGTTTGTAAGCATAGTCCAATACTTTTCCATTAATGAAATGAAGTGTTTTTCTGCCACATCTGTGTGTTTATGATTATATCTATAAGTTGTTTCATTCCTGTTTATGTTTGGATCAGTGGTATTTTTTGAAATTTTTCCGTTTCTTATAATTTATGTTATTTCTTTTTTATTGAACCCCTTTGAAACTGTTAAAAATAAATTTGATGAAAAATATCATATGAACTAGAGAACGTGAAACTCATATGCCATTGGATAGAGGATTCCTTCATGAATCCAACAATATCAACTCAGCCATCTAAGGAAAAAAATTTCCTTAAGTCTGTTGGGGTACAAAATGGTTTTGTAGATAAATCTACACAAGGGGAGCTAAAAATGTGAGTTTTAGACCCTCACCAACTCGATCGAGAACTCAAAATGCTCGATTGGGTGCTTGAAATATAATTTCAAATAGCTTGATTGAGGGTTTAAGAAACCCTTTCTCAAGCCCTTAATGTGGTTAAATAAAGTTTCAATCGAGATTTAAGGCTTGATTTAGCTTCAAGGCCCTATCTAGATTTAAGGCTCGATTGAGCCCATAACTAGATCTAGCCTTAAATCTTGATAAATACTCCTTATTTAATTCCATGCCCAATTTGTATTGGTGGGAAATTTCCAAAACATGGCTACTTTGAGTGAGCCACAAGCTTGATTGAGCTCTTAGATAACCTTGGGTTACATAGGAGCTCGATCAAGGCTTTTTTTTTAATGCTAGATCAAGCTATCTTTAAGCCCCCAAACAACTTGATAGACGACTTAAATATTTCTTAATCAAGTGCTTAAAAGGGCACAATTGAGCTATTTTTTTGACCTAAAATTTTCCCTTGCTTGCCAAAATGTGTAACCCAACTTCATTCATAGACCCATAACTCTCATTGTCTTAATCATGATAAGAGGAGGAAATAAAGGGCCTTGAGTCCTATAAAACTATGTTATGGATCTAGACCATGAATATTGATTTAAAGTGCCACACATGCAGTCTAAAATGGATCTTTGACCTCTATATAAGATATCAAGCCAGTATGAGGTTTTGGCATACTATGGATGGATCTTGGGGCCTTGAATATGGTCAAGCACGTAAAATGAGGTCCATATGAACTAAATGAATCTTCTAAGGCCCATGGGACAAAATGAAGCCTTGAAACACTACACATGCCATTTAGAGGGGATATTTAGTGACCAAATGGGTGTAAGCATCATTAACAATTTGTTTCTCTATGGATGGGTCTCGGGGCCTTCACTATGGTCATATGTTAACTACTAATGGTTTCTATATGCTAAATGGTTATCAAGGGACTTCCTTTTTTCTAATGGTAAAATCCAATGCCTTAGGAACTAAAAAATGCTTTTATGGTTCATGTAAAATGTATAGGATTTGAAACCACCACACAATCCCCATAAAATGAATCGTTAGCCAAAAAAATATAATATGAATGTCATCATAAGCCTTGATAGACTAAGTATTGGTATCAAATCATTCATTATGTTTCAAAGACAACAACTAGAATCTTAGGCCATAAAATGTACTTTTAAGGCTAATGTACCATGCATAGTTTCGCCATAAATGGACATTATAAGGGAAACTTTTCTGGAAAGGTTTTTGTGAATGTTTTAGTGATACAAGATTGAAAATAATTATCAAAAATATATTTGATATCAAGAATGGAGGATTAAGGTTTTAGTGGGTTCTCTATTGCGTTTAATTGTATACAGTTAACTATTGCAAACAAATTCTTAAAAAAATATAGAAAAGAGGCAATGCACATAAAACACATACATTAATATATACATTTTACTATGGAATCCCAAAACACAGAAAACAAGAGATATTTTACAATATATATATTTCTTTATATTATTACAATATGATATGTATATTCCACAATATTGAACAATCACCAATTCATTAACCCTATATTAAAATAAAGTATAGATCATTAACTATAATTACAAAACCATGGTTTCAACCAACATGTGCAACAAAATTGGTTAAAGTGAAGACCATGTGTCATACATTTCAAAAAATGGCTACAAAAACTATGCAATATTTTTTTCAAAGATGCTTCCCTAAAACACCCATGTTGGGAGGGCTACCCCTAAGCTCCCCCAACATGACCCCCCAATACATTTGACACATTTAATTATCCATAGCGGTAGTTGTGAAAATAAGACAACATATATCCAAGATTCTCCCACTATTTTTCTCTTCACATACAAGGAGCCATAAACGAAAATGGTCAACATCCACAATAGTAAAGCCACATTTATCTCTAGTCTGCATGGGGTAGCTCAAGTGGCAGTGGCTGTGGAAATGAAGTCTCACCGAACCGGAAGTCTTGGGTTCAAAACTTGGGCTACCTTTCCCCTGTAGTGGGGTATGTAATGGACATGTAAATCGGAGAGTCCTACCAAAGCTTACAAAAAAAAAAGCCACATTTATCTCTAGACTAAGAGAAATTCTTGGTGTTCACATATTGCATTAATGATTTTGCAACATTCTTCAAAGTGGCCACCTTTACCAATCTCATCTTCTTGTCTTTAATCATATATTTCACCAAGTGATATTAAACATAAATATGCTTTAGCATAGAGTGATAAGTTGGGTTCCTTTCCAGTAATATTGCAATATGACAATAGCAATCCATCCTTAAAACCTTTTGTACCAACTCAATGCTTGAACACAATCTGTATAAACATACTTCTTTCTTTATTTCATGGATAGCTACCATGTATTCAATATCTATAGTTGTGAGTGCCACTATAGAATGTCACTTCATGGTCTAATTGATTTCTCCACCAAATACATTAAAGACATACCCAATTTGATATGTTCTACAATCTAGATGTCCAACCTAGTCTATATCCAAAAATCCATGTATGTCCAACACTTTTTCCAATCATCGCATTCCTTGGTAACATAATCCATGACTAGTAGTACCATGAAAATACTTGAAAACCCTCCTTACTACTATCCAAAAATCCTTCCCTAATTTTTACATATACTTGATCAATACTCCCACTTCATGCACAATGTTCAATCTATTTCATACCATTATATACATCAAAATTCCAACCACACTAGCATATAGAAAATGTAACATATCATCTTCCTCTATATAACTATACACCTATATGAATAGTGAGATTTATTGGTTCACATTCCTTCATATTAAATCTTTCTAATATTGTCTTGACATACTTCCTATTATTTAACTTATTAGCTTGATCTCATTTAAACTTCATGCCCCAAATTAAATATGTAACACCAAGATCCTATATGTAAAATTTAAAGGACAACTGATTTTTCACATCCTAGGTGATTTCCTTGTCATTTTTAATCAATAACATATTGTTCACATACAATACCAAATAAATGATGTGTTTATGAAATAATATGGAATAAATAGAGAAAATATATTTTCATTTCCTCTAGGTTGGATTAAGGAAACATCATAGTCTCCATCTCATCAAAATGAGAAAATGTATCTAAGCCAAAAAACGAAGGTGTTCGGGGAATAAAAAGTATCTTCCTTTTCTGTTATGCAACCAGCTCACAAAATAGAATAAAATCTAGATGAATGACTTGAGAAGTAGCCTCTTCGAGGGGGAAACCTCCTTTACGTCACATAAATGAACAATTATTGGAAGATACAAATGATAAGACCTCCTTGATATATATATGAGTCTAGGGGGTCACAGTATAATCAAAGCCTACATAACAATAATCATGGAAGGGAACAAAAATAACAATAATGGACTTGTATGGGGAACAACAATAACAACATGGGGGTTACATGGGCACAACTATAATAATGGGGGCTACAATAAAAATAACAATAAGGGTAATATTGTTATGCTCTTAACCTGCAAATTATACCCAAATATAGAATAGGCGAAGAAAATATACCTAGAACACAGAATATGCGAAGAAAAGATACCGAGAACAAAGAATAGCAATGATTTTATTATTCAGAGAGTAATGTTCACTTGCCTCTTCGAGGGGGCAACCTCCAATAGAGCAGAGCTCGATTACAAAATAAGACACGATGCTCCTCGTAGGAAGTCTCTATCCTTTATATATGACTCATATGTGCAATGCCACGGGTCAATACCGTGGTATTACTAATACCATCTATCTAATACTACGGCCCATTTGCAACTAACTGTGGTTCCGTTATTAATTGCAAATTAACCACTTACAATTATTAATATGGGCTTTATTGACTCTTTACTATGACGTCGCCCCGTTACATAAATAAGGGGGTTAGGGTGGGACCCTAACAAATACACTAGTATTATAAGGAAATAACATGCCCCTATCCTTAAAAACATTTTGTTGTCCTCGATGCTTGAGTAATTCTAGATGCTTCTATATAAAATTCTCATCCTCCAATTTGGAATCTTCAGCAGGTAAGTTTTTCCACTTACTGAGATACTCTGAAATTAATTCGATTCAGTAGTTTCCAGGTTCTTGTTTCTGTGACTTCTTTACGCTCAAATATGTTTCTTCCTTCTTCGTCAAGTTCTGGAAACACTATTTGAACTAGGATATTGTCATTGATAACCTTCTTTAAGCATGAAACATGGAAAAATGGGTTTACTCTAGAAGATGAAGGAAACTCCAATTTGTATGCCATAGTAATAATATTTTGCAACACCTTGTAAGGAAAATAGTACTTAGGTGTTAATATATTATCCTTCTTAGCTTGTTTTAGGGAAATTTGTTTGTATGGTTGTATCTGTAAAAATAACCAGTTGCTTACATCAAAACTTATTTTGATGAAATGTTGATATGCCTATTGTTTCAACCAATTCTGCGGTAAAGTGAGGTTATCCATTAAGAGTTGGAGAACTTGTGGATGCTCAATGTCATCTTCCACTTCTTGAAACTTAGAATTTTCTTTTAAATATAATGTGATGCATGGTGGATGATATCCATAAATAAATGGTGTAATTTTTGTTGTAGTATGGAAGGAAATGGTATACCTCCATTCAACTAGAGGTAGACACTTGAACCATTGTGTTTGTTTATCAGATAGAAAGCAATGAGGATATCCTTCCAAACATTTTTTCACTATCTTAGTTTTCCTATGAAATTGAGGATGATAAGATTATCTATGAGCTAATTGAGTACCAATATAAGAAAATAATACCTTCCAAAAGTTTCCAGTGAAAATGGGATCTCTGTTTTATAATAATATTTGGGTTTCTATGTAACTTTTGAATTGTGTCCATAAATGAAGTAGAAATTGGGATGGATTTAAAAGGATGAGGTAATGCACAAATGTGTGCATAATTGGTAAGCCTATCAACTACCACAATAATGACACTCTTTCCTTTAGACTTTGGTAAGTGTGGAGCGATAAAAAGGTGTCTTTTAAACTCTTAATTACCTTCACATTAATTATCAACCCAGGGACGACTTTTTATTTCAAGAGTGTACTCAGTGTAAGGCGGCTATTTACTCAAGAGTAATGTTTTGCAGTATAGTGCTTAAAATCCAAAAGTAAATGAAAGCTGGAAACAAAATATAATTGGAACATCAAGAAACTGAAATGTTCTAAACTAAATCATTCACTCAAACAACCATCAATCGAGGATACAATAGCAATAATTCATTCCTCTAGAAATTGATGCAATTAAAATCAAACTGGAACAAGACAATCAATCTGGGAACGAGGAAGCAATAACCAATGTTATCTACAGTTGACAGTCTTGCTTTAAAGCAATTAAAAGGAAATCGAACTTGAACTAAAGCTGCCATTGAAAGTAAACTAGGAAAACTCTTTAAAAGAAAACTAGTGCAATTAATCAATAGAAATGAACAACAAAGTAAATGGGTGCATGTCTACAACTTAACTACTTCAAAAGGATAAATCACACCAAGCATTGCATCAGTCGAAGGTTTGGTAGCAATAACCCATCCTTTTCATAACTAATGAGAACTAATCCGAGGTCGGGGAGCTAGGTAGCAGATGCTGGGGCTCACTACAGCCTGAGATCGTCCTTGATGAATATAAGTGAAATGGCAAGTAAAGGAAATAACAATGAAATAGAACAGCACATCAGCCAAGGGTTTGGTGGCAATAAACTATCCCTTTCATAACTGATGGGAGTAGATCAGAGGTCTGGGAGCCAGATAGCAGAAGTTGACACTCAATACAGCTTGAGTCTGTCCTTAAGAAATGGCAAGTAAATGAAACAACAAATCAGCAATCTTGAAATAGACCAGCAATTGAAATGAAACAACAATTCAGAAATGGGACAACAATTAAATATGAATGTACAAAAATCGAAATCAAGGACGCAACACACTTATCATTAAAAGGGACAGTAATCTGAGCTTCAATACAATATGCATGAATCAAAATGATAAAGTAACAACAATTTTAACGGAACAACAATCCCAAACAAACAACAGTCACAATTTAAGAATACATCATACAGTTGTACTGATTTAGGAACATACAACGCGGTTAATCTGTAATCGAATGACAATCTGTAAAGAACAACAATGTTATATCAATTATCCGAAGGAACAACAATGCGATACAAAGTTAAAATGATAACATAGCATTCCTGTTGCAGATAACGATAGTATCCAATCAAGTATATCTAATAGTGCTGATATGTAAAACAATAAAGTGCGTCAGATTACTGAAGAGAGTAAAAGAAAGAGATCAAACCACACAGGAAGCATAAAGATATAATACAGCAGCAGCGTACTCCACCAGAGGCTGGGCCCTTAGCCGCCAGTGGATGCTGCTAGGTTACCTCAGGATCAAAGATGGAACGGCAACTAGATTTATATTAAAATATCGAAGAAGTGTTACAGTGGATTACAACAAGAAGTCTCTCAATCTCTCAGCCATTATCCATTCTCTCTGCCATCCTCAATTCTAAAGCTCTAATTCATCCTCAATTCCATCATTCGAATCCCTCTGAAACCACCACCCTCTCTGATCTCTATTGTGATTTAAATAAAGAGAGATCAAAGAGCAGTTACAATCAAGATAAGTACAACATGATTTCTATTAAAAAATTAGATTGTTTCCAACCAATTGATAAACAAGAAGATATATTTCCATCCAACTTTCAACAAGAGCAAGACGAATTTGGCTTTGCAGTTGAGATTTGGAGGACGGCTGCAACAACAAATCTGAGAGAATCGTGCTCAAAGAACCCTGTGTTTCTCTCAGTACAAGCCGAATCTGGGCAAAGCGTTCTTCAATAATGTTAACTGGGTCTGTTCTGGACAAAACCCATGTTCTAGATTTTCCAGATTCTGCTTCATTTGCTCAGAATATCAACCACAAAACCGTCACTTCTTATTCCAGCGATTTTCTGAGTTGGCACTTTTAATGATCAAGTCTTCAATCTGGAGATTATCTTGGAGGCTAAAAATTGTGAATAATGTTACAACTGATTTATTAAAACTATCATTGATAAAATCACGCATAATCATCAATTTATTAGGAATAAAGCAGAATAAATAATATTCATCCATAAGAGCATAAATCTTTTATAAAATGGATTTAAATGATAAATTATAATAGATGATATAATTGAGAAGAGTAAAAATGGATGAAATAAGTATTACAAAGTGGTCGTATTCATGGCCCAACAGTAAGCCTATGATAAAATCCATTGAGACCTCCTCCCAACACTGAATTGGAATGGCTAAATGTTGTAATAGAACTGGGGTCTTATTTGTGTCAACTTTATTTTGTTGGAAACAAAACATTCTACCACAAACTTCTAAATATTAGATTTAATACTATTTAAAAAAAATCCTTCTTAACCCTGTGGTAAGTTTTAAAAAATCTCCAGTGCCTGCCTAAGGGGAAGGTGTGCAATTCTAAAATAATATTTTCCTCGAGTTGGGAATTCTTACAATGATATAAGTGATCTTTGTACCATAATGAATCATATTTCTAGCTAAATGTATCTAATGTATTGGAATCTCATTGCACATTTTGAATGAGTGTCCGCACCACTTTTTCATTATTTCATTCATCCCTTGCTTTGGTTATCCAATCAGGTTGGATAATAGAAATGGCACAAAACAATGCTTCCACATCCTCGTCCCTTCTTGAGAGTGCATATACAACAAAATTTTTCTTCCCCTTTTCTAAATGATTTCAAAATCATAACCTAACATAATTGTGACCCATTTTGCTGCTCTTTTGAAGATAATCTTTGTTCCAAAAATTATTTAAGACTATCATAATCTTTTTCTACCTTGAATTTTGTTCCCATTAGGTAATGTTTCCATTGCTTTAGTGCATGTAGTATTGCCAACATTTCCTTCTCATAAATAGGTTTGTGTAAATAATTCCCTTTGATTGGATTACTTTCAAAAGCAATGGGTCTTCATTCTTGCATTAAAACATAACCAATTCCATTTCCTTAGGCATCACATTCCCCAATAAAGGTTTTTGTGAACTTTGGCATAACTAAGCCTGGTGCTTGGAAAATTGCCTCTTTCAGATGTTTAAAGGCCTTAGTTACTTCTGGAGAATAATAAAATGCATCTTTCTTTAGTAATGTTGTTCTAGGTGATGCAATTATCCCATAATTCTTAACAAAATTGTGATAATACCTTGTCAACCCGAGAAGTCCTCAAAGATGCTTTAAGATTTTGGGGATTTTCCATTCATTAATGGCTTAACTATTTTACGGTCTACCTTAACACCCACATGAGATACAATATGACCCAAATATTCCACCTCCTATACCCCAAAGAAACATTTGGATGTTTTTGCATATAATTGTTTATGCTCCAATAATTTGAGCACCATGTCAACATGTTGAACATTATCCTTCCAACACTTGTTGTAGATTAGTATATCATCATACTATACTAACAAAAAATTTGTAAGGAAGGGTTTGAAAATGGAATTCATCAATCCTTGAAATGTGGAAGGTGCATTAGTAAGGAAAAAAGTCATGACCAAAAATTCATAATGACCCTCATGAGCTCTAAATATTGTTGTCAAAATTCCTTTTGTCTTCATTCTAATTTGATGATATCCTGAACATAGATTCATCTTCGTGAAGTAAATTTCTCCGTGTAATTCATTCAATAATTTGTCAATGATAGGAGTGAGAAATTTATCTTGAATAGTGAACGTGTTTACCTCCCTATAATAAGGACACATATGCCATGATCCATCCTTTTTATGCACCAATAATACTGGAGCACAGAAAGAACTTTGACTATGCTAAATTATAATAGCGTCTACCATTTCTGCAACCATGCATTCAATTTCATTCTTTCGGGCATAGGGATATCTATAAGGTATGATTTTTGGAGGAACATTTCCTAGAATAAAATGAGTAGCATGATCATGATCATGAATAGTTGGGAGGCCTTTGGGAGTCTAAAATACATTGGAATGATTATCCAAGGCATTTTAGAGATCTCGAGAAATAGACGATTTCGATGTTTGAACCTATAGAGAGAAGAATTGTGAAATTATGCCTCATTTTTACTTATCTAGAAGATTTTTCAAGCCATTAGAGCTAATTATCTTTAATGGTTTCCCTAGGATATCCCTTAATTCATCTTCCTTTACTTCCCAAAAAGAAAATGAAGAAAAATTCTTTAAGATTAAAAGCTATCATCCCCAAAGATTGTAACCATTCGAATCCTAGTAAAACATCAACACCACCCATTGGAATGGAAAGGATTGGACTATTCAATACATATTCCCCCATGGCTAACTTTATATTATGGAACTTTCTAGACAAATTTATAGTTCCTCCATTTTCCACCATCACTTGACACTCTCGTGCAAGATATTGGAAGCAATTCAATTCCTTGGCTATCTTACAATGAATAAAATTATGGGTACTACCCGAATTAATCAACACTATTAGATTTTTGTTCTTAATATATCCTTCTATCTCGATAGTAATTCCTGCTAATACATTACAAGATATGGTCAAATTCCTTTCTTATTTCTTTGGTGTTGGTTCCTAGTGAATATCCTCCTCTTTTGATGTTTCTTGTTCCTTTTCTTCCTCCTCTTCACGATCTATGTAGAAAAACATTTTCTCAACACACTTATGATCTTTAGTGTATTTTCTATCACAACTGTAAGAAATACCTTTTTCTCTCTTTTCCTCCAATTGTTGTGGTGTCAATCTTATAGGTTGTGGAAGGCTAGGAGAAAGAAAACTTCCATCTTTAAAGTTGTGAGTGGTAGGATTCCTTGTTGTCATAATTTTTCTTTCAAATGTTATTTCCACCCTCGATGCATTCTCTAATGAATCAGTTTCCCAAAGGTGAAACTCATGTTTGATTTTATCATTCAAAGTCACTGGGAAGACGTCAATCCTATTCTCCTCTATATTATCAGTTACCATGATATTTAATTTTTTCAAGTCCTCAATGCGCTTCATCATTTTGTTTCAGATTTATCAATTGCATAAAGAAGGTGTTGCTCTCTATATTCTCATAATGTGTTTCCATTTCCTTCGTAAAAAATGACCAAGTGACAAGTTATTTACAAGAATAAATCCATCTATAACATAAAACTGATTGGGTTCTAAATATAAATTTGTAACGAGTACATTTTGTATGTGTTGCACATCATGGAGATCAAAATATTGCTCCACTTATAGTATCCTTGTTATCGGATCCTTGGCATCAAACTTCCTCATATCAATATTTGGAATGTGGTCATTATTAAACCCAACATCGAAGTCTCTAAAATCACAATTCATATTCCTTTTGTCCTCGTCATGAGTTTCATGGAATACCTCTTTTCCAATAGGAAAGATTTCTTGTAACAACTTTGTCAAACCTTCCTTCAAACCTTCATGTATGATTTTAATCCATCCTTCAAACCTTCCATGTATGATTTGAAACCATTCTTCAAACCATCCATATTAGCTTCCATTTAATTTTCGGTTACCCTTTGCGAGTCTAAAATTTGTTGTGCTGGTCACATAGTTTTGGTATATCATGTTGCACTTCTTCCTCTTCTTCATGCATCATAGAAGAACTTTTTGGTTTCTTAATAAGTTTGTCCACTTTTTTGTTCTGAGGTATTTTAGAATCAAACAATGAAATGTACACTTTATTATGCCCTTTGAATAACTTCAAACTAAATTTTCAAACAAAATCTATGCAAAATTTAAAACAAATACACAACTTTTCCTTTGTTTTTTGGAGCTCAATATTGAAATTATTGTATCTCTATAATTTCGAATCTCCAAGGTATGAAATTTCATCTTGTAGTATCCCTTTGTGTCTTCTCTCTAACCCCTCAATCCAGACTGAGATTATATTCTTCAAGTAAGAGTTGTGCCCAATCTCGCACAATGACCTTATTATAGGTTGGCTAAGTATTGCAAACTTGTACAAGTGCCACGTGTCACTATTTCGACCTTCGGCCTAAAAGTGATACAAGAAATACCAAACTCTATGCAATTTCAGTCACGTTTTATGAAATTTAAATTTGATGCTCACAGAGAAAGTTATGATGATTTTCCCTAGGTCACCTATTTGAGAATGAATTTTGTAGCCTACAAAATCCCTAAATTCCTTGGATCATATCTATGAAAATATAGAAAATCAAGATATGAAATTCATACACAAAGTTCACCAACATTTTGGATACACATGATTGCAATTTTAGCTTCTAAGGCCTTGTAGAAAAAACATTATAGTGAAAATTCCAACGTGGCCTGTTTGAAGAAGCTACACCCTAGAATCCAAAGCTCTAATACCAAATGTTATGCAACCAGCTCACAAAATAGAAGAAAATATAGATGAAAAACTTGAAAATAACTACTTTGAGGGGGAAACCTGCTTTACATCACATAAATGAACAATTCCTTGATGATAAAAATGATAAGACCTCCTTGGTATATATAGGATTCTAATTGGTCGCAATATAATCAGAGCCTACATAACAATAATAATGGAAGGGCACAAAAATAACAATAATGGGCTTCTATGTGGTACAACAATAAAAGCATGGCGGATATATGGGCACAACGATAACCATAGGGGTTACACTAACAATAAAACAAGGGTAATACACTAGTATTATAGGAACCTAACATTTTCAACAAAGTATGGTTGACTCTTCCATTTAGGGTATTGTCATGAAATCAAAACACCTTTCCACTGTGTCTTTTAATGAATATTTTTCTTATCCTCAGAAATATACAAAAGGATCTAATGTTTGGAAATCCCCAATCTTGTTTTTTTGCTTGATCAATTCTTGGATTGCATGGCACACTAGAAATAGTAGAAATTTTATGTTGGGCATATATCTTTGATTTGTAGTTGGTATTTATTTCATACTATCTCACCCATCCTAATGTAGTTACACTTGGTTAGTGCTTACACTATAGTAGATGCTAAGGTACAATCTCTACAATTATGGGGGGCAGATGTGATCTTGGTCTCCTTGCACTTGAAGCTTCTAAATGAGACTTGGGCTTTATTGGATCACTTGTCTCTAGGTTTACCACCTTGCAAGATGACATTTCAGATGATTTGAAGTGGACAAAAAAAACCCCAGAATTGACATTTCATTGTCAAAATAGTTTATTATGGATATGCTGAATCTATATCCTTTCAGGATGCTAGATGGTTGTGGATCTCTTTATAGAAACTACATGATCCTATAAAATGCAAAATTTTCTTCTATCTAGCTTTGAATAATACATACTTGGGACAATGGTTTTAAATTGGGATGGGTTATCCCAAATATATGTACCTTATGAAAATTATTAAATGAATCCATTGCTCACGTATTTATATGACTTCCCTATACAATGTAGGTCATTCAAATTTTTTTTGCCTAACTCATTCCTCTATTAATTGAACTCAAGCTACTTTATTGAACTATATTTTCAACCCTAGGGAGATTTTAGTTCTTGTCACTACAAGCATGATGTCCACATTTTGTTGGGACTTCAGATTTTCTCCAAAATAAATAAGAGGAAGGATCTCATTCATTTTACCTCTAGACACAGGCACCCCATGGGGATAGTTTGGCGTAGCCTCCCAAGGACATCGTCCATATTGGGGTATTGCGACAATATTACACCTAAATAAATCACATTACTTGTGGATTCAATACTCCCTAGGCCATAATACAGATAACAAGGTGGGTTTTGGTATAAACTTATATATTACAGAGCAATGGAACACATAAAATATTGCAGAAATATAAACATAGAAAACGCATAAAACAAGAGAGACACAAATATATGTGGTTCACCTAGTTTGGGTTATGTCCACAGAGAAACAACCAGTCCTTCATTTTATATTATCCAACAAACTGAAGAGATACAACCTATAACAAATCCATTGCAATTCCCTCTTTTCTCTCAATCTCCTCTCTCTTCCTCACTCAGTATACAGATCTACATAGATGCAATATAATTCCCTCATATATAGAAACAGGTTGCCTTCTAGGGGAAAAACCCTAAATTAAACATTACTTATATTGTCGGATATCCGACTAATGAACAGTCCAGATTGACTATGAAATTACAACATTTTACAAGGCAAATTTACATCTATTTTTAGCTTTGGCAGCACTGCCCTCAGTCTTGGGGGGTTCACAAAGGTCACAGCCACCCCCCATGGACCCCCCCTGCAGCAAATATTTTATGGGCAGCGTTATCACCCCATTACGAACTGGGGTCCAATGCGACGATACCTTTGAATAGAGAAGATAATCTGGCTCCACACCCAACAATCTCCCACTTGGAGACTGATTACATAAACTCCACCATTACTTCATTTGCTAGAAAATGTCTCCACTTTGGACCTGGTTGTTTCTCATCTTCTTCATCATACTTGAAGACCAATTGAAACTGAGCAGATTCTCAGTTTCTCCTTGGTCATAACTTTTGCTAACATATCTGTACGATTTTTGTTAATGTGTATCTTTTCCAGCTTCAACTATCCATCTTCCAATGCTAGCCATATGATAAGGTACTTGAGTTGTATATGTTTAGTCTTGGAATGAAATGCAGAGTTCTTCGCAAGATCTATGGCACTCTGGCTGTCACTGTATAACCTGCTCAACTCCTGCTTCTTACCCAATTCATCCAAAAACGTTTGTAACCAAATCATTTCTTTACTAGCCTCTGTAGCAGCAACATACTCTGCTTTTGTTGTTGAGAATGCAACAACACTTTGCAATTTTCATACCCAACTGACAATTATTCCACCTACAGGAAACACATACCCTATTGTGCTCCTCTTGTTATCTCTATCACCTACCATATCTGCATCAACATATCCCTATAGAGCAATGCTTAAACCACCAAAGAATAATGCTTGATTTGTGGTACCTCTCAAATACCTAAGAATCCACTTCACCATCATCCAATGTTCTTTTCTTGGATTATTCATGTACCTTCTTACAACTCCCACTACATGTGCAATATCGGGCATTGTGCAGACCATTGCATACATTAAGCTTCCAACTGTTGATGCATATGGAACTTTAGACATATGATCCTTTTCTTCCTGAGTCTTGGGACACTCCTTATTAATTTGAAATGGCTATCCAAAGGTATAGTAATTGGTTTTGAATTCTGCATATTAAACCTTTTCAACACCTTTTATATCTACTCACTTTGAGGCAGTGTTAATTGCAATTTATCATGTCTCTAGTTATTCTCATACTAAGGATTTGTTTTACAGCACTCAAATCCTTCATTGAAAATGAGTTCACCAATTTTCTTTTGAGCACATTTATTTCCTTCATGTTAGAACATGCAACAAGCATGTCATCTACATAAAATAACAATATAATATAGCTGCCATCATTTTTCCTTTTGAGATAAACACAATGATCAGAGTGACATCTACTATAACCTTGTTCAGGCATAAACCTGTCAAATTTTAGATACCACCTCCTTAGAGCCTATTTTAAGCCATACAAGCTCTTCTTCAACTTGCACACTCGTTTCTCCTTCCCTTTTACTTGATATCCTTATGGCTACTGCATATATATCTCTTCCTCCAAATCCCCATGGACAAAGGTTGTCTTTACATCTAACTGCTCAAGATGCAAACCTTTAGCTACTACTAGACTTAAAATAGTTCTGATTGAAGTCATTTTAACAACAGAAGAAAATATCTCATGAAAGTCTATACCCTTTTTCTGTGCAAACCCTTTCACCACATGTCTAGTTTTATACTTTTTTCTACTTCCATCTTCTTCCTTCAACTTGTAAACCCATTTATTCTGCAATGTTGTTTTACCTGAAGGAAACATGACTAAGTCCCAAGTCAGGTTATGTGCTAAGGAGTCCATCTCTTCTTTCATGACTTGCTCCCACTTCTTCCTGGTTTCTACTTGTACTGCTTCTTCATAACATTCTGGTTCACCAGAATCAATCAACAATACATAATATAATGAAGGAGAGTATCATTCAAGGGGTCTACTTATCCTGCTAGATCTTCTAACACCACTTTCAGGTGTTTGAGGTGCTTGTTGCTATTGTGGTTGTTGTTCTGGATGTCAATCATTATGATTTTTAGGCACCATCACTTTTTTTGTGATCTCGTCAAACACTATGTGTTCTCTGTTTTCTTTTTCCTATTTCTTTTCCTACAGCTCATACTTATAGAAAACCTTTTCATTGAATATGGCATCTCTACTCCTAATGATTCTGTGTTTCCATAATCATAAAAGCGATAACAAAAAACATTAACACCATATCTAATAAAGGTATATTTCTTTTATTTTTCCTTAAGCTTTGTTCTATTTCCTTTATTAATGTGGACAAAGGCTTCACAACCAAAAGTCTTTAAAAAAGAGTAGTTTACCTTTTAACCTATCCATGCCTCCTTTGGAATACCACCATCCAAGGAACTTGAAGGCCCTTTGTTTATTATATAAACAACAGTATCTACAAACATCTACCCAAAATTCTTAAGGCAATTGTGCATGCAATCTCATGCACATTGCATGCTCCATGACTGTCATGTTCATCCTTTTTGACACACCATTTTCTTATGGTGTTCCTGGAACTGTCTTCTCTCTACGAATTCCATTCTATTAAATTGGAAACTAGGGCCAAACTCCATGTGGGTCAACTTATTTATGGCATCTGATATTTTTATTGCATCCCTCTCATGAAGAGGTGTAGGATTGATCTAAAGATCATCCAATTCCGATAAGTATTTATGGAGATATGGATTTATTTTGATTATGAAATTATTATCAAGCCAACCAACTCTTGTGTAGGCTCAAGAAGACCAAACGTCATGTCTATTCAACCTATACGTTTTAGTATAAATTGGCAAGGACTTGAAGTCATTTGTACACACATTCTTCATGTGATCTCCTCTCCACGTCTTTGGTTTTTGGAGAAGGAGAGACACTAATGAAGGATGCCCTAAGATGATGGCCTAATCCAACACAGTACACTTAGTTAGAGTAAGGAAGACATTATTACAATGTTCATGATGAAGGATAATAGGCTATCCAGGAAGCACCATATACGTAGGTCATGAAGGTTTATTCATGATGAAGGATATTACATTGTCCAGGAAGCACCATATATGCAGGTCATGAAGGTCTGTTCACCATGGAGGATATTACGTTGTCCAGGAAGCACCATATACGTAGGTCATGAAGGTCTGTTCACAATGGAGGATATTACGCTGCCCAGGAAGCACCATATACGCAGGTCATGAAGGTTTGTTCATGATGAAGGATATTACGTTGTCCAAGATGCACCATATACGCAGTTCATGATCTGCTATAAGTGGAAACACCCTATTCCATAGTAAATGAAGACACCATATACGCAGACAAAGTGGAGACATATTAGATGCAGTCAAGGTAACAAAGCTATTGTCATGATAACCTAGCCACAGTAAGAAGCAAAATGATGATCTACATACGCCGTAATGGAATTAAACAGCATGAAGGCTCTATATGACACAGTCTATATGCAGCCATGGGACATGTGGCCTTGGAAACATTGAAACACAGTCATGAACCAACACAGTCATGATGACTGATCCAACGTAGTAAACACGGTGCTATAAAGACTCATTCGTAGGTCATCCACAGATATGGAGACACTATTATACATTGGAAAACGTGATACGATGCACAACATGGATAGTCTATATGTTGTCATTATACATAGCAATGGAAACTCTTTATACACAGCGACAGTTATGAAGAGGAATCACTGTAATGGCATGAAGTTTCAGAGAGATGCTTTCAGGAAAAGTCACAGTCAGATGGATTTATAGTCAAGGTCATGGAGCCGTAGTGAGTTCAGTCTCCTCAGATGGATAAAGGAACTAAAGCCTATCCATTCTTGGCATGGTAATATTCATATGACAAGGAATAGTTTTGATTTCGGTGGTAGTCCTGTAGCAGACATGTTAGAGTATTGCTATAAGAATTCAATGAGAATATCTTTGGCATACGTATCATCACTGCATTCAGATCTAGCTCAACATGTTTCGAAGAAGTGACAAGGACAGCATGATGATGAATGAGATCATAATCAATGGACATCATGATAAATGAGATCATGGGCAGCATAGTGATCATGAGCAGCATGATGGTGCTACATGGTAAGGTGCAACAAATGGACAAAAGGCAGCACTATGATAGGTGAAGCCATCACTTTAGAGAATCAGTTGAAGCAAAATATCTTCAACTCATCTCATCTTTATATAAGATGACCTATGCTCTGATCTAGATAAGTCAAAGGGTTGACTTATATTCTAAATATACTATCTCTATCTCTCTTTATTTTTTGAACTTTGAAGAAAATAAAAGAAGAATTGATCAAGGGTTTCCCCACACATTGTGGGGTTTGTCCCTGGCTAGCGCCACATCTTGTGTCCTCTTGGCTTGGCATGTCTTCTATGATTTATACTTATGTTCTATCTACAATTTACTTTGATGCTGATGTGATTGCTAACTGTGAAAATTCTAGCATAGAACATACCTAAAATAAACATGGTATTAGAGTTGAAGTGAAAACAATGCCCAAGAAAGAGTGAAAGAGCAATCACCAAAGATAGTTGGGACAAGACAGAAGGATCAATGGGTTCCTCATAATTCATCTAGAGTGAAGTTGAAGCAGAGAATGTTATCAGAATGACACAATGGAAGTTTCTGATAGCATACCTAAAGATCACTTCATTGGGAAGTTTGGATCTAAGGGTGGAAGGAAAGGTAGATGTCTTGGTTATGAGTTCGGCCCTTATGCGAAGGAGTGTCAAAATGACAGAGTTGCACATCATCAAAGACACAGCCGACTCTTCAAGGAAGCAAGGAACCCCAAGTAAGAAGAATCAAATATTATTTCTAATAAAGAAGTGTTATCTTGCATTGGCCCTCTTCTTCAGATTCTTTGGGAATCTGGCATATTGATTGTAGTGCTTCAAGGAACTTCATCGGATAGAAGGGTGCAATCTCTAATTTGGTAGAGATGTAAACAATCATGGGATTACACTTGGAGCCAATGCCGCCTATCCTGAAAAGGGAATGGAAGTCAAAGGTTTTATGGTGGCATTTGTCAATGGAAAGCTACATGTTTGAAAATAGAATTTTCTAAAGATGCTTTTGAGTTCAAGGTTGTATTAAGTTATAGGATGTCCATGAGTACGACCATGTCCATTGACACATAGAACTGGAGGTCTATGAGTCAGATGTTGACAGGGAAGCCTGAATTCAGAAAGAGCATGATACTACATGTTTGAGATGTGTTAGAGCCTAGATTTACCTTAGGCTGAAAAGGTATGATCAAGGGCCAACATCAAACCACGCTCAGCCTGGTAGCTAGCCCTACCAAGTCAAGAGAGGGCTCTCTCTGGGTCAATCTCAGTAAATTATGATCACAAGGGCTTGAGATGACTGATTTAAACTACTGATCTTAGGCTAGGTATAGGTGCAAAGAGTTTGATTGGATAAAATGATGCTTTTGTGGGCTCTTAGGGAAAGGCAGATTTTGGGTGCAGGGAATGAGGCTCAATCTTGCATGGCTCTCAATGGGGATAGGTAGGCAACTGTATTTGGCACTCTAAGTCAAGTGACATGGATGGATCAGATATAGGAGGAGTTCAAGAGGGCAAGAGAAGCCATGGATCCTCTCCAAACAGTTGAAAACATAAAAAACTAAAGAAAACTTCAAGTAGAGCACTGCAATTTCAATGTATTTTACTTACACTCTTGTATGTTTTAGCTAGGAAGAAATAAGAGGAAAAATGATATACATAACACATGAATAAATTCAAAAATACATAATAAAGCACTATACCAAAACAAATGCCACGGGGATCCCAAATAGTACTGCAAACCCTGGTCTCAATTCCTTAGCCAAAATACTGATATGAGTGTACAATGAAGCTCCTTACTTTCTCAAGAGTCCAACCTTCTACCAGAATCCAACCCCTACACTATGAAATTCATAAAATATATAAATTTTCTCATCCTTGTACTAAGGGAATTGAACTCAACCATTTTCTTCAAAATAGAATCAGTTACATTAAACTTGGGCCGAATTTATGAAAATAGGTGTTGAAGATGAACTCATTTCTCCTAAACCATAACACCTGTTACAAAACTGAAAGAAATTTTTGTATATAAGGTCATGTTGGAGAAAAAACTCTCTCAAATTTGGGAAATTCGTTTCCAATTGCTCTCAATAGGTTCCACAAAATCATCTCTAAAACAGAAAATCATTAAAAATTTGAATCTTTGAAAATGAGCTGTAAAGATCTAGTCACATTTACCAATCCATGACACCTATGAATAAACGGAAAGTGGTTTTTGTTATATGGTGTGTCCTTAACTGAAACCTCCTTGGTTTTTTCAAAATTACTTTCCATCTGTTGCAAAATGGGCCCGCACTAAAATGACTAAAACAGTAAAAAATATCAAAAATTTTCTTTGTTTTGATGTAGGCTCTGAATATCACTATATATCTCCCACATAGTAGCACCTGTACATAAAATGAAGGAGGTTTTTTTTATCTAGTATGTGATGAAAAAGACCTCTTTCACTTTTGAATAATTCCTTACCATTATTTCAGAAATGGATTTTGTACTAAACTTGTCATTGTGTGTAGCAACTGACCTCAAAACATGCATAACCAAGAATCACTCATTCATTTCTTCTAATCCAGGAACCGGTTACCGGAGTGTGATATAGCATTGCAAATATTTTTCTAATATTCTTCTGATGGAAACACTTGTGACATGTTTTGTGCTAAACATATGTGTAAAACATCTAAGAAAACCAGACATAATAAGAGATCATCTTGATCCTTGGTGACAGGATGCAAAGATTGGAACTAACATCGGCTCCATTGGGGATGGAAGTTCCTTGGAGGTGTCAAGAACATAGATCTTTGGAAAGAAAAAAGTGCCGATTCCATTGGGCATGGATGGTCAAATAACTGCAAACCCAAAACAACTCATACCAATCCAAAAACATATACATACTGCAACATGTACATAAACAAATACCAAAAACTGAAATGCTACCTCAGGCAGCTTATTTATGTAGAAACCTAACCCACTTTGCTGCAAAATTGATAGATCAAGTAATGTTGTAATGCCATATCAACCAATCAAGTAAATGTGACAAGGATGCTACTTGAAAGTGCTTCAACCATGACACAAATGTAAACGCTGACAACCATACATGCACATAACAAGTTTGGTTGTGTAAAAGACAATTTGATCTATCATTCAAACTGAAAAAGAATTCCATGTACATTGCAATAGGATCAAAAAATCTAGACTCTATTTGCTTCCCCAACTCCTCAATGCATGCTTCCAACTGCAAACTATCAATACAAATATCCATGGGCAACCTTGCCTTTTGTTCCTTCTGCTAAAAAAGGTCCCCAAAGAATGGGACTCAACAGTCCAGATCGTGGGACTGTATTTGGGTCTCCAATTCAATTAGATCTCCTTCAATTTTGATGGAAAACTCTTGCAAAAAATTTAGCTTAACTTCATGGCTACATCGACAAGATTTTAGATAAGAAGAAAGAGATGAAGCAAAGTTCTCATCTACCTCATCGTCCGTGCACATATCTTCCCATTCTCTAAAACCTTGAATAGAGGGCACCTCTATTTTGAATTCTTCCTCTTTCTCCATCCATGTTTCAAGAAAGATAAGCCAAAAATATACAAAGGACTTAATAGATCTGATAGGTAAACCTTCAATCCATTTTCTACATTTTCCTTGAAATGAATCAAAGAACAATCTGATGAAGACATCTTCCCTTTTAACTCTAAGAATGACCACAAATGTTTTAAAATTTTCTATATGTTCTAGAGTCAAAGTCAAATCTTCCCCATTGAATTTAGGGCCTTTACTCAAAATGTATGCATCCTTTGGTAATTGATTAGGAAAATTAGGAAGATTAGAAAAATCGATACATGAATACCTTGAACAAATAGAAGCAACATCTGAGTCCTTCATTTAGCCAGTGGAGCCACCATCAATACTTTGAAACACGAAACTTAAAACAGTGGAGCCACCGGGTAGATGATTTCAGCCTTCATATGTTTCTGATCATTTTCCACCATCAACAATTAGATTTGAACTTGATACACGTTACTGGGGCAAGTTGCAAGTTAGATATTTCGTTTATAAGACTATACCGAATATTGACTGAAGTAGATTTTATCTAGTTGCGCTAATGCAAAGCAAAAGAGTTTTGAAGGCTACCTGGCTAATCTTCAGACTCCGTCTGTAGTCTATAAAACAAAGAACACTAGCAAACAAACAATTTCTTCCCCAGTATGGTCGCCACTATGTTAGTGCCTAGATTTACCTCACGCTGAAAAGGTATGATCTAGGGCCAACATCAAACCACGCTCAGCCTGGTAGCTAGCCCTACCAGGTGAGGAGAGCGCTCTCTCTGGGTCAATCTCACCAAATTATGATCACAAGGGCTTGAGATGATTGATTTAAACTATTGATCTTAGGCTTGGTATAGGTGCAAAGAGTTTCATTGGATAAAATGATGTTTTGTGGGCTCTAAGGGAAAGGTAGATTTTGGGTACAGGGAATGAGGCTCAGTCTTGCAGGGATCTCAATGGGGTAAGGTAGGCAACTATATTTGGCACTCTAAGTCAAGTGAGGTGGATGGATCAGACAGAGGAGGAGTTGAAGAGGGCAAGAGAAGCCATGGATCCTCTCCAAATAGTTGATAACATCAAAAACTAAAGCAAACTTCAAGTAGAGAATTGTAATTTCAATGTATTCTACTTACACTCTTGTTTGTTTTAGCTGAGAAGAAATAACAGGGAAAATGATATACATAACACATAATAAATTAACAAATACATAATAAAGAACTATACCAAAACAAATGCCACAGGGATCCCAAAGAGTACTGCAAACCCTGGTCTCAATTCCTTAGCCAAAATACTGATATGAGTGTACAATGAACCTCCTTACTTTCTCAAGAGTCCAACCTTCTACCAAAACCCAACCCCTACACTATGAAATTCATAAAATATATACATTTTCTCATCTTTTTACGAAGGGAATTGAGCTCAACCATTCTCTTCAAAATAGAATTAGTTACATTAAACTTGGGCCGAATTTTTGAAAATAGGTGTTGAAGATGAACTCGTATATCCTAAACCACAACACCTGTTACCAAACTGAAAGAGGATTTTGTAGAAAAGTTCATTATAGAGAAAAACCTCTCTCAAATTTTTTAAATTCATTTCTAATTGCTCGTAATCTGTTCCACAAAATAATCTCTAAAATAGAAAATCATTAAAAATTTAAATCTGTGAAAATGAGATGTAAAGATCTAGTCACATTTCGCAATCCATGACACCTGTGAATAAACTGAAAGATTTTTTTGTTATATGGCTCATTCTTAACAAAAACCTCCTTGGGTTTTGCAAAATTACTTTCCATCTTTTGTTAAATGGGCCCGCACTAAAATGACTAAAATAGTAAAAAATATGAAAAATTTGGAAAAATTCCTTATCATTATTTCAGAAACTGATTTTGTACTAAACTTGTAATTATGTGCAGCAACTGACCTCAAAACATGTATAACGAAGAATCACTCATTCACTTCTTCTAATCCGGGAACCAGTTACGAGAGTGTGATATACCGTTGGAAAGATTTTTCTAAGCTTCTTCTCATGGAAACACTTATGACATGTTTTGTGTTGAACATCATGTGAAAAACATCTAGCAAAACCAGACATAATAAGAGCTCATGTTGATCCCTGGTGACACGCTGTGAAGACTAGAACTAACAAGATGTATAGAAGGAAAATATTACAATGGGACCATTCCCCTTAAGTAGCAGGTCCACAGATTTGAAACAAGCCATGGAGTTTTAAGATTCATGAACAGGGAATCTCATGTAGACAAGTGGAAGAAAGCCCTCTATGGCCTGAAGAAAATCACCCCGGGCTGAGTATGAGAGGATCAACAATTGCCTGATGAGGCTGAGCTTCACTAGGAGTGAAATCGATCCAAACCATTACTCAAAGGTTGTGGATGATAGACCTCTCATACTGGCACCTATGTCTGACAGGTGCAGACCCTCTCATTTGTAGGAGACAGACGGAGTTGGATTCCGTATGTGGAATGATAAACTATAAGCCTATGACTACCTCAAGGATATTAACTTTCAGAAACTATATGGTAGTGATGTCGGACCAGATTGGGAATGCCTGTATGTTTCATAAACTCAATCATGTGTATGTTCTTGGTGAACTTCCGTCCAGACATATGTTTTGCAGTTATCATGGTGAGCTCATATTTGGTTGAGCCTCACTAGATTTGTGCCATGAATCCTCTGAGATATCTTCGGGGCACAATCTCTCATGGATTGAGATACATTTCCAAAAATATGAAAACTGCATGATTATTCGAATGTTGACTGGGCAAACATTGTGGAGAATCACTAGAGCACTTCCCAGTGCTGGTTCTCTTTGGATTCTGCTTCAATATAATGGATGAGCAGGAAGCAGAAATCAGTTGTTATAAGTACCATCGAGACTGGATACATAACTACAAGTATGACCTCATATGAATTTGCGTGACTGTGGAAGCTCTTCAATGAGTTGTTTATACACATGATGAATACCACAGTGATTCTCTATAACAAGCAGAGGTGGGATTTGATTATTAAGGAATCCTGTATTTGATGATTGCTCTAGCAGATAGACATCAAATAGTGCCTTATCTTGGATATGGAAAGTTGATGAGCAAGGAGGCTCCATCACATTAAGATGATGTACAAGTCGATACACTTTGTCAAAGCCCTGGGGAAAGATCAAATCTGTGATTTTCCCAAACGACTTAGAGTCGTCAAGAAACCCTTGTAGAAGGGTCCTATATGTTGCATACATTGAGCTCTGGGAGCTCTGGGGGTCTTGCAGTTCTTATTGGAGCAACATACGACCACAGGGTGACTCACCCTCCCCTAGTGGTGCACACTGGAACAAGATGATTCGCTCTCTTGTAGGACAAGATGACTCGCTCTCTTATGGGACAAGATGATTCGCTCTCTTGTGGAATAGGATGATTCGCTCTCCTATGTAGCAGGATGATTAGTTCTCCTGTGAGGCCTATATTGATGTGTTCTCCATGGCGATTGTAGCAGGATTGATGTGTTCTCCTGTGAGGCCTGGATTGATGTGTTCTCCATGGCGATTGTAGTAGGACTGTTGTGTTCTCCTGTGAGGCCTAGATTGATGTGTTCTCCATGGCGATTATAGTAGGATTGATGTGTTCTCCTGTGAGGATAGGATTGAATAGTTTCCTCATTGAGGCATCCTACCTATGTAGTCTGGGACTCATGGGAAGTACCTCTCATTTGAACAATGAGCAGGGAAATGATGTTAGGGACCACAGTAGTACCGATGGATGCATCGTTGTATCTACCATACTCCCTACACTAGGATGACCTCCATTAATCTAGGATCAATGATACTGGTATGGGACTAGTGGTAGGAGCTGTACCATACAATGATGCTGACTTCGGGTCAGTTGAGACTAGTCTGTGACCAGTGGTACATACTCTAAGGCTGACTTCGTGTCAGTGTAGGATTGGTCTAGGACCAGTGAGAGTGGTACATACCATGATGCTGAATTTGGGTCGATTGAGACTAGTCTGGGACCAGTGGTACACTCTCTAAGCCTGTGATACTAGTCTGGGACCAGTGGTACACTCTCTAAGCCTGTGATACTAGTCTGGGACCAATGGTAGGAGTAGTAACCACTATGATGTTGACTTTGGGTCAGTTGAGACTGGTCTGGGACCAGTGGTACATAATTTGAGACTGACTTTGGGTTAGTGGAGAATGGTATAAGACATTCTCAATCAATTCTTCTTCTTTATAGTTCTGTAGAGCTGAGCTGAGCAGGGAAGAGTAGAGCTAGCAGAGCGAACAGAGCAGAGTAGAGCTAGTAGAGCCAACAGATCATAGCAGAGATAGCATAGCCAACATAGCTGAGTAGAGTAGAGTAGAGCTAGTAGAGCCAGCAGAGTTGAGCTGAGCAGAGCAGAGTAGAGTTTGCAGATGCAGCAGAGGTAGCAAAGCCAACAGAGCTGAGATGAGTAGAGCAAAGCAGAGCTAGCATAGCTAGCATAGCTAAGCTGAGCAGAGTAGAGCAAAGCCAGCAAAGCTGAGAAGAGCAAGGCAAAGCTAGAAAAGCCAGGAGAGCTGAGAAAAGCATAGCAAAGCCAGCAAAGTTAAGAAAACTTCGGTAGAATAGTGTAGGGCACTGATGGCAAAGATAGTACAGTCGGACCTGTGGATCACTAGATGGAGTTCCCCCTAGTTGAGAGGGAGTGTTAAATTGGAAGCTAGGGCCAAAATCCATGTGGGTCATCTTATTTATGGTAGCTGATATTTTTATTGGATCCCTCTCGTCAAGAGGTGTAGGATTGATCTAAAGATCATCTGATTCTGATAAGTATTTATGGAGATGTGAATTTGTTTTGATTATTAAATTATTATGAAGCCGACCAGCTCTTGCATAGGCTCAAGAAGACCAAACATCATGTCTATTCAACCTATATGTTTTAGTATAAGTTGGCAAGGACTTGAAGTCATTTGTACACACATTCTTCATGTGATCTCCTGTCCACGTCTTGTGTTTTTGGAGAAGGAGAGACACTAATGAAGGATTCCCTAAAATGATGCCCTAATCCAACATAGTACACTTAGTCACAGTAAGGAAGACATTACTACGCTCTTCATGATGAAGTATATTACGTTGTGTAGGAAGCACCATATACGGAGGTCATGAAGGTATGTTCATGATGAAGGATATTATGTTGTCCATGAAGCACCATATATGTAGGTCATGAAGGTCTGTTCACAATGGAGGATATTACACTGTCTAGGAAGCACCATATATGCAGCTCATGAAGGTCTATTCAGAATGGAGGATATTACACTGTCCAGAAAGCACCATATATGCAGGTCATGAAGGTCTGTTCATGATGAAGGATATTATGATGTCTAGGAAGCACCATGTATGCATGTCATGATTTGCTATAAGTGGAAACACCTTAATCCACAGTAAATGAAGATAACATATAGACAGACAAAGTGGAGACGCATTAGATGCAGTCAAGGTAACAAAGCCACCATCATGATAACCTAGCCGTAGTAAGTAATAGAATGATGATCTACATACATTGTAATGGGATTCAACAACATGAAGACTCCATATGAAACAGTCTATATGCAGCCATAGACTCATCTATACGTAGCCATGGAACATGTGGCCTTGGAAACATCGAAACGCAATCATGAACCAATGCAATCATGAAGACCAATCCAACGCAGTCAACACGCTGTTAGAACGACTCATTCGCAGGTCATACATAGATATAGAGACACTATTATATGTTGGAAGACCTAAAACGACACACAGTGTGGACAGTCTATACGCTGTCATTATACGCAGCAATGGAAACTCTTTATACATAAACACAATTATGAAGAGGAATCATTGTAATGGTATGAAGCCACAAAAAGCTGCTATCAGGCAAAGTCACAATAAAATGGAGTTACAGTCAAGGTCATGGAGCCGTAGTGAGTTCACTCTCCTCAAATGGATAAAGGAACTAAAGCCTATCCATTCTCGACATGGAATTCTTGATATGACAAGGAATAGTTCTAATTTTGGTGGTAGTCTTATAGTAGACTTGTTACAGTCTTGCTATAAGAATTCAATGAGAATATCCTTGGCATACGTACGATCATTGCATTCAGATCTAGCTCAACATGTTTTGAAGAAGTGACAAGGACAACATGATGATGAATGAAATCATGATCAATGGACAACATGATAGATGAGATCATTGGTAGCATGACGCATGGGCAGCACAATGATCATGAGCAGCATAATGGTGCTACACGGTAAGGTGTAGCAAATGGACAAAAGACAGCACTACGATAGGTCAAGCCGTCACTTTAGAGAATCAGTTGAAGAAGAATGTATTCAACTGATCTCATCGTTATAGCAGATGATCTATGCTCTGATCTAGATAAGTCAAAGGGTTGACTTCTGTTGTAAATGTACTATCTCTCTCTCTCTCTCTTTCTCTGCTGAAATTTGATGAACATAAAAGAAGAATTTATCAAGGGTTTCCCCACACATTGTGGGGTTTGTCAAAGGCCAGCGCCACATCTTGTGTCCTCTTGTCTTGGCATGTCTTCTGCGATTTATACTTATGTTCTATCTGCAGTTTACTTTAATGTTGATGTGATTGCTAACTGTGAAAATTTAAATAAATTGCTCTAGCATAGAACATACCTAAAATTAACACATTCTCTGAATGGTACCTATAAAACTCATTGCTACAATATTCACCTCCATTTTCTCATCTCAAACACTTCAACCTTTTTCCTGTCTGAGTTTCAACCAAAGCTTTCCATTTGTTGATATCAAATACATCATATTTATTTCGAATACAATAAATCCAGGTTTTTTTGTTGCATCATCAATAAAAGTAACATAATAATGACAACCACCAAGAGATGATACCTGACCAGGTCCCCATACCTCTGTATGCAAAAGCTCTAATTTTTCGCTCTTCTTTTCTTTCCCAACTCTGAGGAATCTGACTCTCTTCTGTTTTCCATAAACACTCTTTTCACAGAATTTTAAATCAACATGCTTCAAACCTGGCAACAAATTTCTTGAGTGAAGAATTTGCATCCCCTTCTCACTGATTTGGCTGAGCCTATGATGCCACAATGTCGTATCTTCTCTTGTAGAGGTTAAAGCATTAACATACCATTGCATAAATACAATGTACCAACCTTTTGTCCCTTTGCTATTACCAGGGATCCTTTAATGATCTTTGAAGTTTTATCTGTAAAGGTAGTCACACATCCTTCACCTCCCTACTACCTTGATGAAATAAGATTTTTCTTCATATCTGGAACATTCCTTACCTCCTTCAATAGCCATTGATTTCCGTTCTATTGTTTTATGAAAAATGTACTGATTTCAATGATTTTACAGGGTTTATCATCACCTGTAGTGTACCTAGGGGGGATAATATGGGGTGCAAAGGGAGGTACCCAAGGGAATAATGTAATAATGGGATGGGTCATAGTAATAAATAAGGTGGTTAACCCATATCATGTAAGGGACCACAAGTAGTTAATAATAATGTAATGGGCCCATGGTATTAGATAGATGGTATTGAGGGAACCATGGTATTAACCCATGGTATTGTATGTATGAGGCCTATATAGAGGCTAGAGACTCCCCATTGAGAGGTGTCAAGGAATATTATATGAATAAGCATATGGCTTGTGGAGTGCTCTCCTTCCTTAAGGAGTGAATGTATGGTGTTTCCCTACCTTAATGGTTGATCACTAAAGAAGCATTTATATCTATTCAAATCTTGTTATTTCAAGGTTTATTTGCATTGTCTTATATTTTCATACAGATCCATAACAAGTGGTATCAAAGCACTTTCTTGGGCAAAGTGGAGAATATTTGTTGTTTTATTTTTTTGTAGGAATTTTTGGGGCGGCAAGCTTGCAGATTAGATCTATATGTTTTGCCGCAAAATCTACAAAATATAATTGTCGATCTGGATTTTTTATGGAAAAATACCCAAGTTGAAAAAATAAATCGGCCGAATTAGAGTCCAAACGAGGGAGATCTTGCTAATTTAAAAATCAGTGCTGTTGCAAACATTTTTTGGGGCAGCGAGTTTGCGGCGTAGTTTTGTATGTTCTGGTGTAAAATCTACAAAATCTAATTGTAGATCTGGATTATTTGTGAAAGAATACCCAATTTCAAAAAAAAAAAATCAGTCGAATCAGAGTCCGGATGAGGGAGATAATGCTGATTTAAAATCAACTATTTTTTCAGCATTTTTTTGTGACAGTGGGACAGTTGCAGCATGAATAGGAAATTCCAGTGTCTGGATCGGGATTTATGTTATATGGGAAGATGTATAATCGTTGTTCCATTTCCAAAAATAGGTCATAATAGGGATTCTGAGTAATATTGACTAAATTGTGGACATTTCAAATTTTTGCCAAGAAAATGATTTGTTTTCAAAAACCCTCTTCATGGCTTATAACAGTAAGTTTTTTACAGGAAAAAGTAGTGGCTCTTCTATTGAAAATTTTATAGGACATCTTAAGTTTGACTTCCCAAGGTGACAGAAGGGAAAAATAAGGTATTATTTGAAGCATGAGGCTGTTATATGGTGGAAATCACTTGACAGTGAGATTCTAAAGTTATGTCGTGCTGATGAAATTGAAGAACTACTTTTGGACAAAGGGTCTCATACTAGAAAGGAGGAAAACAAAAAACCTAGCAAAGATTTTATTTTTGCAGGAAAGAAAGAAACCAAGAAACCTGAAGGGTTATTTTCTGGTGGTATCTCCTTATTGCGGGTTGATGGATTGATTCATAAGGAGAAGATCATTGTGTATATAAATCCTAGTTGCAAGCATAATTTTATCAATGTCAATTTGGCAACAAAATTGCAAGTTCCAGCAAAACACATTGAAAACACACAAGTTGATAATGGGGATGTTCAAGTTTATAAAGATTTGAAGATTTCTATGGACAAGTATGTATTGCTTATATATTTTTATGCTTCAAATATGGCTAATGAGGATGTTGTTTTGGGATACCCTTGGATAGCATCAGTGGGTACTATAAACATTAATGTGCAGAAGAAATTACTGAAGCAATGGTATAAAAAGAATAAAATTACATTACAGGATATTTCCATCAATAAGCAGGTAGAGTCCATGGAAGCTGAAGTAGAAGATTGTCCAGGGACTAACATATCAGATGATGAGCCTTTGATGATTGACAATCAAACACAAACGGAGGTTGAAGCAGAAAATATTACAGGTACTAATACATCAGATGAGTACTCAGTGGTTGAAGTAATATTGGAAGATAAGAAACAACAGCAAGCATCACAACATGTACCAAATACCACTCAAGCTCCATTGTTGATTTAAACTTCAGCATATCACCACCCACATCACCCCGCAAGCAAACAACCAACAAGATGGCAACAAATTAGCCAGAAGGACAAAACCCCCCAAATGATAGATAGAGATGAGCAGTGATTCACCTACTACACATCAACACAGAAGAGCCACCACGGTCAACTTCCATCTCAAGCAAGCAAGGCACCAGTTGGATCGAGGGTTCACCTTTCTTTTGGATGGTTAGATGCACATGCATGGAAACATTTGACTACTCTTTTGCGTATATCTTATTATTTTTGTTCTTCCCATGTTTTGGGGACAAAACATGTTAAGGGGGGTGGAATGTAGTGTACACACGGAGGATAATATCGGGTACAAAGGAAGGTATCCAAGGGAATAATGTAATAATGGGATGGGCCATACTAATAAATAAGGTTGTTAACTCGTATCATGTAAGGGACCACAAGTAGTTAGTGATAATGTAATGGGCCCATGGTATTAGATAGATGGTATTGACCCATGGTATTGTATGTATGAGGCCTATATAGAGGCTAGAGAATCCCCATTGAGAGGTGTCAAGGAATATTGTATGAATAGGCATATGGGTTGTGGAGTGTTCTCCTTCCTTAAGGAGTGAATGTATGGTGTTTCCCTACCTTAACTGTTGATCAATAAAGAAGCATTTCTATCTATTCAAATCTTCTTATTTCTGGGTTTATTTGCATTGTTTTATATTTTCATATCAGATCCACAATGTCACCCAATCGAACCTGTCCAAAATCTCCTTGAACATAATCATGAAAATGTTTCCTATCAGGTGTGGCATGGAATGAGGCCCCTAAATCTACCACCCAGGCATCAATAATATTTTATAAATAAAGAATCAAAGCAGCTTGCAACACATCACCTATCACATTCACTTCATGATTGCTTTCTTGCTACGCGTTTCCTTCTTTTCCCTTATGAGACTTGCAATCTTTCTTTACGTATCCTTTCTTCCCACAGTTCTAGCACACTATCCGTGATCTGGACTTGGATCTGCTTTTTCTTGAATTACTACGATATCCAGGGCTCTTTTTTCTTTCAATTTTTCTTCCCTTATTCTCTGAAGTCAAAGCATTATCTAATGTCTCACCGGAGCCTTCTCATCGCATTTCCTTGCTAAGGATTGCACTGACAACAACATCAAACTTTAAAGTACTAGATCCAGAGACAGAGTTACTAATGGCCATATCTAAACCATTCCAACTTTCTAGAAATGAGCACAAAAATAACAGAGCCCTAACTTCATCATCAAAAGTTACCCCTACAGAAATGAACTAACTAGTAACTATATTAAATTCATTTAAATAGCAATAGATCCACCTTCTGACATTTTCATATTAAATAAATGCTTCATAAGAAATACCTTATTTGAGGCTGAGGGATTTTCATATAGTTTGGCTAATGTCAACATTAAACCCTCTATTGTCGTTTCCTTTGAAATATTAAATGCTACCGATGCCATTAGGCATAGCCGTAATATTCCAAGTTCCTTTTTGTCGAGAATATCTCATTCTATGTTTTTCACACTCCTCACCTTCTTTGCCTTTCCACTCAATGGTAGATACAGATCTCTTTGGTACATATTATCTTCCATCTGCATATTCCGCAGCTGGTAGTTTTGGCCGTTAAATGTTTCGACCATAAAACTACCATCTTCTGCCACTACCCTCACTCGAACCAGGAACCCTTCACTCTTGCTATTTTATCAGCCAAATAGACCTTCAACTCTGATACTAGTTGTTAGAAAATTATATATTACAGAGCAATGGAACACATAAAATATTGCAGAAATATAAACGCAGAAAAAGCATAAAACAAGAGAGACACAAATACATGTGGTTCACCCAATTTGGGCTACGTCCACGGAGAAACAACTAGTCCTTCGTTTTATATTTTCTACCAAAATGAAGAGATAGGACCTACATCAGATCTGTTGTAATTCCCTCTTTTCTCTCAATCTCCTCTCTCTTCCTCACTCAGAATACAGATCTACATAGACGCAATACAATTCCCTCGCATATAGCTAGGGGTTGCCTTCTAGGGAAAAAACCCTAAATTAAAAATAACTTATATTGTCAAATCTCTGCCTAATGAATGACCCAAATTGACTATGAAATTACAACATTTTACAAGGCAATTTTACATCTATCTTTAGCTTTAGGGGCACTGCTCCCGATCCCCCCGTCAGGGGGCCTCCCAAAGGTCATAGTCGCACCCCGCTACAACGAATATTTTATGGGCGACGTTGTCATCCCATTACAAACTAAGGTGCAATGTGGTGATATCTTTGAATACAAAAGATAATCAGGCTCCACACCCAACATGTTTCATTGCACTCTTAACTATTGTGCATATTTCTTTACTCAAAACCACCATAAAGCTCTAAGTTAGTTATAGATTTGCCATGAAAAATGGTTTTAGTAGAGAACTTATCCATGCAATTTCCCCTCTTGAACATTCAAGATGTTGTGGGCACATTTAATTGGACATATTTCACTCACATTTTAACGGAATTAAACAACAACTCTAACTCTCTCTCCATAGAGACACTGAAGATGGAATTTGACATCATGTCAATTTCTGAATTAAAAAATGAAATTAAGAGAGGCTATATTAATTCCATTATTAATAATTTCATTTCTATATATCAACATAAATAAATTTTATTAATTATGAAAGTGGATTTTATAAAAATACAAAATAACAATGATAAATAACTCTAGTGAAAAAAGGAAACCTCACAAATTTCCATCAATCAATGTAGTCAATATGTATAGTCATCTCTCTATCTCTCTCTTCTCTCTTCTTTATATATATATTATATATATATATAATATATATATATATGTTATATATTAGTATATATATATATATATATATATATTATATATATATATATATATATATATATATATATATATATATATATATAGTTTCCAATACCTTTTTAAATATAATTCTTTCGGTATGTCACACGTGTCTAATGCCCTCCTTCAACATCTATTGAAGAAACTGATTAGTTGTGGTAAACATGAGATGAGAGGCCAATATGATATGATTTGACCTCCTAAGTCATGTTAAGGAAGTGGAACTCACGGAAACACAACATACAAACATTCAACATCAGCATTAGGATGCTTAGGAACCAATCCAACCTTTCTGCTAAGGAACCCCTAGGTCCCACTAACATTTTGGACCACTTGACCTCTAGACACTATCATGTCATGGGCATGCCAGCATCCAAGCACCTTTGGACGCTCTCACATGCTTACAAACCAACATCCAATGAATTTGTTTCACAGTGTTATGTGAGCATCCTCAGGATTTGAGCCACTTTCTTAGGCCGACAGCCCAGGTCACTACCCAAAATAGAATGACATTGTTAGAAGAATAAGATAATAGGGAAATGATAGTTCAAAAATAATTGCTTGATTAGATCCCTACTGGAAATCATAGACATTTCATCAAACATATCACAAATATTCAACCTACATGCATAAATAACAAATCTAAGAGTAAGGGTCTCATACTTAGCTAAGAATCACTAAGAGACATTGATGCCTCAACATATTGACTACCATTTCATCCATTAGGCCATAGATATATTGTTCATTCATTTACAAGTAAAATCATGATGAGAGCCATACATAGCTATTTTCATAAAACATATATAACCAACATAATAGAAACAAAAATACCAATGAAATCACAACCATATAAAGCACATATATACTAGTTAATAATCATAGAAATACAAGGAGAAATAACTTGTTATTGCTGATGCAAAATCAAAACTTGGGATGGGACTTCCACGTTCCAACCATTCAACCTCGTGCCATATTCCAATCATGAATGTGGGATTTAATAGAACACATCAATCCAAAACCATCCAGGGCTTCCAGAGGCCACCCACCTCAACCCATCAAACAATGATTTCACCTCATGATGGGACATCACAAAACCATCATCAGATTGATCTCTATCCATGCCTTCCAAGGCTTCTAGAGTGTTTGTTCCAACCAAGGCTTCAAGGATTAGTAACTCAACCCACAGCTACCACTCGGCTTCCAGATCATTTTTCCAACCAAGGCGTCTAGGACTAGTAACTCAACCCACCATGGGCTTCTGGAGCGATTTTCCAACCAAGGCTTCTAGGACTAGTAACTCAACGCAAGTTGTTACAAGGCTTACAAAGCATTTGTCCATGTAGTTCTTCCATGAACTGATAACTCAACCCATGCTAAGGAAACATGAGATCCAACCAAAACAAAATAAGGAAATAAACCCACAATCTCCATGGCTATCCAGAAAATGACAAGGTTAGGAAATCCACTATCAATCCAAGAAACCCTCCATGAAACTGACGAATCATGACCAAAAATCCACATGCATATGCCATGAATGCCAAAACTAGTGAGGAAAACATAGATGCAACTTAGCACCTACGATAAAATACCTTTTTAGTTGTTGATCCCGATGTCCTCTTGTGCTTTCCTACTCTTAATTTGCCTTCTTGCTAAAAAAATCCATGTATGCCACACCCTCAAAGAGTGCTCCAAGAAAACTCTAAGTATCCAAGAGTATAAGAGAGAGAGAGAATAATAAGAAAGCTCCAACAATGAATTGATAAAAGGTTAGGAACCGATTCTCAGAAGCCGTTTTATGAATGAGACCTCTATTTTTTTCATTTTCCATTATTTTCCTTCATTTTTGTACTCACATGCAACCTGTGACCTTTCACCTGCCTTTTCTCCCTATTTCCATTATTTTCATAAATAAATGTGCCAAAAATGCCATTTTGCCTTTCCAAAGCTTCAACGATTTCCTTTTCCAATTTCCTTAACCATTAATATCCAAATAAACACCCACAGTACGATGTGTTGCCGAACATTCATCTTGGAATAAGTCCCACCAATCATTGTTGTTATTTTTTCTTTATTAACTTTTATTATGTGGAATTTTGACCAGGGTTGTTACAGAACCCTCCCCCTAGGGGGAACACCACCTATAACTACAAAACTACTGTAAGAAAAATATAGTGTCGATGGAGCTTTATAACTTAGCTCATTGTAATATTTACAATGATCAACCTACTAAGAAGAAAACCAACATGAAAACATAACAACATAACATCATAATGACATGACACGCATACCACGTATTGGAGATTTATAACATCACTCGTGGTGGTATTTACATCCATATACATATGTACATATACAAAATATCATCAAAACATATATCAAAACATATACTAAGTCATATACCAAAACACCATACCAAAATGGCTTTCCCTCAACTGTTGGGTGCAGAGCATGATTATTTAGGGGTCTTTGTTTTAGCTGGATGTATACCCTAGGAAGTTTGTACACCTCTCCACGCAGGGGGGACTTGTCCCCCCGTAGGGGTTCAGGGAGGCCAATCCCCCCCAGCTGGGGGGTTCAGGGGCCAGTGGTCCCCCGGCTAGGGTTTCGGGTGTAGTGCCCCCGAAGCTAAAAATAGATGTAAACTTGCCTTGTAAAAGTATAGTAATTTCTAGTCAATCTGGGCCATCCATTAGGAAAATGATCTAATGGTAGAACTTATGTTTAGTTTAGTGTTTTTTTCCCTAGAAGGCAACCCCTCTCTTTCTATGAGGGTATTATATTGAGGTTGCGTAATAGATGTGTATTCTCCGTGCGAGAAACAGAGAGGTGAGACTGTGAGAGAAAACAAAGGATATTACAGCGGATCTACTGTAGGTTGTGTCTCTTCATTTTTCTCGATAATAGAAAGGAAGGACTGGTTGTTCGGGGTGGACGTAGCCCAAACTGGGTGAACCACGTATATTTATGTCTCTTTGGTTTTATGCGTTTTCTATGTTTATATTTATGTAATATTCTATGTGTTCCATTGCTTTGTAATATATAGTTTTCTAAAATAAACCAACAAACAAGGAAGGATACATAGCCTGCATCTGATCCACCATCTACCATTTAGCTTCATCGAGACCAAAGTGCTTCCATTTCACTTTAAATTTCTTGATTGATTGGTTGCTTAATTTCGGAGCATGACCACCTTTTTCTCCAATATACACTAATGCTCCAACTAGAATCCTCCATTTGGTTCCACCTGTAATACAAATCAGTCAATCACATTATTAACATCTCTACATAATTATTAAGAAATGACACATGAAAAACATCACCGACTTTCACTATCGGAGGTAGTGCAAGTTGATAAGCTACTAGCCCAATCCTCTCAACAATACTGAATGGTTCAAAAAACCATGGTTCCAACTTGGCACATGATGTAATCTGTAAGGAGCTCTTCTTTGGTTTGACATGCAAGTACACATGTTCCACAACCTAGAACTCCTTGCACAACCTGTTCCAATCTTCATAGCTCTTCTTCCTATCCTGTGTTGCATTTAGATTTTTCTTTATAACCTCCATCTCCTATTCCATGTCTTCCAACATGTCTGGTCCAATCAACACCCTATAACTAGATCACTCCAATTGACAGGGGTATTGAAACTCCACCCATACAATGCCTTAAACAAACTCATCCTAAAATATTCATAATACCCATTCTTGTAAGTGAAATCTACCAGTGGAATATAATCCTCCAAATTTTACTGTTGATGCATCACATACATCCTCAACATGTCCTCCAATATCTTGTTCACCCTCTCTGTCTTTCCATCTATTTGTAGATGATAAGTTGTATGGAAGGGAAAATCTCTTCCCAAACCTACAAATAACTCCTTCCAAAACATGGATTGACCTTTGCATCCATGTCTGACACAATCTCCTTTGGAACACCATGCAATATGTGGAATACCTATGCTACATTACTAGCTGAGAACATAGACTTCACTGGAATGAAATGTGCAACCTTTGTCAACTTTTCCATAGCAACCATGATGGAATCATGTTGTCTTACTATCCTCAGAAATTTTGTGATGAAGTCCATTGAGATTACCTCCCAATTCCATTCCGGAATCACAGTCAGTTGTAGCAGTCCACCTGGGTGTTTAAACTCTACCTTCACACACTGACAATCAAAACACCTAGCCACAAACTCTGCTACATCCCTCTTCAGGTTCAGCTAATAATAAAATTTATTCACGGTTTTCAATGTCTTCTAATAACCTAGGTGAGCCGAATATGGTTTTGCATGAAACTCCCTTAAGATCACCTTCTTCATCTTACTTTTTTCTGGCACATATATCCTATCTTTGAATCTAACCAATCCATCTAATGTAAGGCATTGCCCACATCCTGTGCACCTACACCTATACCTATACCTGTACTACCACATGTACCTATATTTATATATGTACAACCACCTATACTTGTACATAGACCTATACTATCACTTGTACTTGTACCGGTACTCTGCTACAACCTGTTCATAATATCCATATATCTGACATCCTGCTAACCTAACTACAAGAACATATCCTGTAAGTCCATCCCATAGGAGCTCATAACTCTTAATCAATTTACTTGTATTTTCCTGCTAAGAGAATCTGCCACTCTATTATCTTTTCCTTTCATATATCTAATCTAAAAATCAAACTTACTGATCATAGAGAACCACCGAGCTTGCCTACCATACAGATTTGGCTAGTCAAATAGATACCGCAAACCACAATGATTACTCATTAATGTAAACCTCCTACCCGGAAGATAGTGTCTCAAAATATTCAGTGCATGTATAATCACTACCAGCTCAAGATCATGTGTAGAGTAGTTCTGCTTGTGCTCATTCAGTTTTTGCAACTCATAACATACCACATGTACATCCTACATAAGGACTCCACCAAGTCCTTTCTTGCAATCATTTGTGCATACCACAAACTGTTTGTCCAGATCTGCAATATTTAACACTAGTGCATGGGTCAATGACTGCTTAAGCTGCTCAAAACTAGCCTCATACTCCTCTATCCATTCAAAGTTCTTACATTTCCTTTGGAATGATGAGATAGGATAAGAAATTTGTGACAAGTTCATGATGAACCTCCTATAATAACCTTCCAACCCCATGAAAGATCTTACCTCATCTACATTCCTGGGAGCTACCCATTCCATATTGACCCTTATCTTTTCTGTATCTATTGCAATGTCCTCCTTGGTGACAACATGTCCCAAGTAATGTACCTCAGTCTAAAAGAAACTACACCTGTTGATTTTAGCATACAACTGATGCTCACTCAACAACCTCAACACTGCTACTAAATGATCGTCATTATATTCCTCATTTTTAGAATATATCAATATGTCATCAATGAACATAATAAAAAACATATCCAAATATGAACACAACACACTATTCATCTAGCACATAAATGTAGTTGGAGCATTATTTAATCCAAATGGAACTACAACAAACTCATAATTCCCATACCTAGTTCTAAAATTTGTCTTGTAAATGTCCTCATCTTTGATGTGTACCTGATGATATCCGAATCTCAAATCAATCTTCAAGAACACTACTACTCCCTTAAACTAATCGAACAAGTCATAAATCCTCCACAATGGATACCTATTCTTGATGGTCAATTTGTTCAACTACATGTAGTCAATGCATAATCTCAGAGTACCATCTTTCTTCTTCGTAAACAATACTGGTGGGCCGCATGGTCATACACCTAGCTTAATAAATACCTTGTCCAAAATTTCCTTGAAATGCAGCTTCAAATATACCAACTCAAGTGTTCTCATCCTATAAGGTTCTTTTGATGGTAGAGTTTCGCCTAACACTAACTCAATAGAAAATTCTACCTCTCTATGAGGTGGAAACTCTGTAATGTCCTTGTGAAATACATCCTTGAGCTAATGTAAAACTAGGTAATTGCTCAACACATATGCATCCTCAACTCCCTTAACCTTGTCACTAGAAATGTGCACTGCAAATAATACACACCCTTTCTTGTGACTCCACTTTCCTTGAATAATTGTTACCATCCAAACTGATGTGCCTTTCTTCTTACCCTCTAAGACTCTTGGTTCTCCATTGTCATAAACACACTCAATGGATTTATCATAAAAATACACCTTAGCTTTATGAATATACAACCAATCCATGCCCAACAACATACTTTATGATCCCAATGGTAATACATCCAAATGTGCTATGGAAGGCATACCGTCAAATCAAATGCACAAGCTCTTACCCAATGGTGAACTAGCTTCTTGGTGCTTGTAGCCAAATTCTCTAATCAAGATTTTTCATGCAATTCCTTAGTCAAACCATAGTTATCTACCAATTTAGGACCAACATAGCTATAATTAGATCTAGGGTTAATCAAGACAGAATAACTTGATCACAAATATTATCATCCATCTCAATGATAGATATGTAATTGTCTACCTATTTGTTATCCAATGTTGCATAGATATGAGGAACTCTCTGACAAACATCCCTAATAGTCTGTGTGTCTTATGGACCATCTATCTGAAGCCTACCACCTTGATTCTATGGAAAATCTCTCCTATGACGATCTTTGCGACAAGTCCAACATTGTTTAGGCTTCCATCTTGCACCCTTATTCTGCTCCTCAGATCGATGTCCCTTTCCTTTATCTAATGCATTGAACTTCATAGATGGTGAAACATTCTCTTTATTATCTGTAGCCTGAGGTATTTCTCACATTTTGTCCCATTGTTTTTTTCATTACGTTTCTAGTCTGGCTCAGTCTCAGATCTTCTCTTCAATTATTCATAGTAATGCCTTATTTTTCGAATCGCCTCCTCCAATGATCTAGGCTCATCAAACTCAATCATGTATTTGAATGCAACCAGTAATCCACTAATGAACCTCTAAATCTTGTCTTTTTCCTCTATGAGGCAAGGCACATACCTTAGTAACTCCAAGAACATGCTAGTGTACTCATCATTTGTCATCGATTCCATCTTTATCTCATAGAATTATTTTTCCTTGTCAACAAAGTATCTCTTTGATAGATACTTCTTCTTGAATAGCCACTCAAACTCACTCCAAGTCAAGTTTTCATCATGAATAAATCTGAAATTCTTCACATCTGATGAGCACCAATATTGCAATAAGAAAGCTACAACTCCTGGGGCTACCAACTTTACTTTATCAGCTTGGGGTTCGTACAAACTTGGAGGTGACAGTGTTGTATAGACAAGTAAAAGTGATGCATCTTCTCTTTTTCACTGCTCAGCTGGCGATAGAAGACTAGCGTTTTCCAAGACATACTTCCATGGATTCAGAAGAAGCTTGATTACTCATGAGAGAAAGAGAAATCTACTCTAAGAGAAAGCTTGTCTACTACAATAAGGAAGAATACTAAAATAAAATTCTAAAAACACACCATTTTCTAACTCATTGCTAAAAGACTATGCTTCAAAAATAATTCTAGGTTAACATGTATGAAATCCTATTGTCCTAAGCATGCAAATTCAAAACATCAAACACTTTACTATTTTGTATGCAACTGACTACAATAAATTTGTTTTTCTTTTTGTCTTTTTTTTTTTATATGGGAAAGTATGAAAGCTAATCTCTTTTGGTGATGTGGCAGGTGGCTTATGGATTCTAGTGAATGTTTATAAGGTTGGGGAGACCAGTAGGTGACCTTTTATAGATTCCTAGAGGATTTTCCTTCAATTCACCCTCAAAACAAGTCACTATAGGAAAACATACAATATATCCTAGAAACCTATAGGATTCCCTGTATCTCTACAGGATATAGCTGAGAGCAAAAGGATGGGTGTTGAAGGTGATGCAACGCTTAGGAAGGTGTTTTTTGGATGGATTGAGGTAATTAAATACCTAGGATCACTCCAGAACTCAAAGCTAAAGTTGGGAGATGGTTGGATTTCATCAACAAGCTGGGGGAAGTTTCCTTGTAAAATGATGAAATTGGCAAGGGTTTTAGTGAAAGCAAGGAATAATCATGGATGGATGAAGTTGGAAGGAGGTTGATGACTATTACATCTCTCTGTAGCTTTGAAACACCTGCACTGCATCAAACATTGACATTTACCCAAAAATCATGTAAATAAGAAAAATTTCAATGATCTACGAAAACAAAGTTTAATGAGCTAGTTGTCTACTTCATGCATGAAGAAAACTTGTAGAATAAGATGGAATCATTGATGAGATCTAATGTAAAACTGAAGATTGAAGAAGTGATAGCTAAATCCTACTCTTGCAAACTGATCAAATGCTGGCCTAAGTACAAAAAACCATAAATTCTATGAGAAAGTAGAATTATGTCTTTTTGGGGCTGCATAGAGTTCTTTCCTCAGATTGTGATCCCTGAAGGAAGAATTGAAGCCAAAACACCTATTGACATATTTTTTATGTTCCTTTATCCCTTCTAAACTACTGTTGAAGTCAAGCAAAAATGGAAGCAAACTAATAATCAAACCAATCAGATCTAAACTACTTGTAATGAAACAATGCTAAAGATAATTTAACCATTGAGCTATGAAATCAACCTAAGCATAAAAATACCAAAAGAGGAGCCTATGTTGCTGGGGTTGGGTCCTAACCTAAGAGCTTCAACCCTCTGAGTTAAAAAAATGCTAGATAAAGGAAATGCTCATTCTCATTATCAAAATAGAAAATTACATAGGAATGTCTTCCACAAGTCTTGAACTCGAAAATGACTAGTGCTTTTACAACAAAAGTTTGGATCCTAATGAGGCTCTAGACATCTTTATTTATACAACTGAAGTCTCCAATTACTTCCTTAAATCTAGGGAGGCTTAGCTCCTAAGCTCAAGATAAACTAACTCTTCGACTGTCACTTACTCAGCTGCCTTTTGATCTCCATGACTTGGCTGCCTCTACTCCGAGCTAGTGTGATTGATGGAGGCGAAAATGAGGTAGATCTACCTCCTACAATATCTCCTGC
The DNA here is from genome assembly GCA_000404065.3 of Pinus taeda. Taxonomy (NCBI): domain Eukaryota; kingdom Viridiplantae; phylum Streptophyta; class Pinopsida; order Pinales; family Pinaceae; genus Pinus; species Pinus taeda. Next base: position 196,457 of record APFE030788666.1, read on the forward strand.
TTGTCTCATTTGATTCCAACCTTTAATTAGCCAAAAATCCATGATTTTCTCCCACTAACCTATATCTAATGCACTTTAGTCCACTAGGAATAATATCTCATTTTGAATCATCTCATTAAAAAAAAATAGTCAAAATATGTAATAAAGTGTGAGAAGAGTTGATTTCACTAAGCTAGGAGGTGGATTAAGTCCCATATAGTTACCCAATGATGAGGCTCATCATCACCCCCTACTAAAAGTGCTTCTCATCCTCTGAACGATTCAATCAATATCCATGTCTTTCATAGCTCTAGTGGCCTCCCTGACATCCCATGCTTCTGTTGTAGTCTCCTCTTCCTGTGCGTAGAATCTTGCCTTCCTTTCTATCTCCTCCCACTACTTTCTTTCTTCCTCTTCCTTCCTTCCTTCTAACATCCCTACGAGCAGTGGTGAATTGAATCTCAAGCCAATCCAACTAACTTTGAGTCTTTGGAGGGTTTTCTTGTACATGGATGTCCTATTCAGTGGTTCTCTCATTCTTTGAGGAGAATGGTACTCTCTAATTTTCAAAATATAGCGAAAAGTATTCCATTTCCTTTGGAAATCTTGCATGTTGTCATCTCCTAACTGCCTGAACATATCCTCAAAATGTGTAATTGCTTGCTTGTATGCAGCAAGATACCTAGGTGCATGTTGAGGGTCATTTGAAATTAAGTTATGTGTACTGATGAAAGCCATTGGATTTGACTGCTCATCCCTAGTCATGAGAGCTTATGTTTCTCCCATTGTCGTTATTTTCTTCACTTGAGTAGCCCTTCCTTCGTCATGGTTCATCCATGAAGCCAAATCCATGAACTGTAAATCCCCCATCTTTGCATTAGGGTCCCATACATTCAGATCTATCAAGGCTAGGTTATGTAGGTAGAACTCAGATAGTTTATCCCTATCCTCCAATGTTCTTCAATCACAAAGATCAATAAACTGTCTATAATCCTAGAATGGAATAGTGCCTCTCTATGCTTAGGTCTTGATTTGGAACTGCAACCACTATTCCTTAAGGTATAATGCATAGGACTTAGCTGGCATCCTCCACTAGCTTGCCTCCAAGGATAGACTGGCCATAGATTCCAATTGATTCTCTCTTTCTTGTAGTTTTCCTTTCAACCATACAGTTTCTACCTCCAACTAAGCTTTCATTATGGCCTCTTTGTCCCTCAAGCTACTTAGTTCTCTGCCCATCTCTTTAAGTTTTCCTCCATGTGACCTATGTCCTCCACTCCCTTGGACTTCACAATCTCCATCCATCTATATGCTATTGCTCTTTCTTTCTCAAGCTCAAAGAATAATGGGATGGAAAATTTTTGTGGAATGACCCTCCCCCTATAATAAACCTATAGTCGCATTGAAGGTTATCTTGAGGACTATGTTCCCTTAGCTCTGGATCCTCTTTCTTTGTTTCTTGCTACAGACTCCCTTCTTTATCCAATTTCTGGGTATATTGTAGGTTTAGAAGAGTTTCCTATAGGATTTCCTCTGCTTCCTCTAGGTACTTCTGTGTATCCTGTAGGATTCCTTTTCCTTTGGATGAGGTTTATCTAGTAACAAACCCTCTAACATAAGTGATAGGAGACTTAGGGGAGGCTTTTTCTGAGGATCCTTCTCCTTGAGTTTACATAAGTGGAGCCACCTGCTCTTCCTATTTAGGTGAGTCTTCAATAACAATAGGATCACTGGTGGGATTTTGAGGTTTTCCCTTCCCTATTCTTGTACTTTTCCTTGTCCTAAAGTATAATGGAGTTTGTCTCTGTCTTTTGCATTTTTGTTTGATAAGGGTACTAAGGGCAGTGAGGGAAGCTACTGCCTCTTTCTTAGTGGGTTCTGGAGATACCCTGGGTGATTCCTCCTTATCGTATGCCTCCTCTTTTCCATTCCCCCTCTCATCTTTGTTTTTCTCCTCTTCTTCTCCCTCTAGTTCCTTGCATTGTTCATCATTTTCCTCCCTGGCATCTTCTTCTATTTCTTCACCTCTTTCCTTCTCTTTCTCTTCCACTTCTTCCTCATCTATTGCCTCTTCATCCCTCTCTTTTTTTTCTTCATTTGTTTTAGTTTCTTCTTCATCCCTTTCACTGACAGTAGGGCTCGTTTCATATTCAAGGGCTTTGATATCCTCCTCTATCTGCATGTCTCTGAAAATTGGTCATGTGATAGGAATTCTAAGGTTTTGGATGGAATATTCTATGATAAGTCTAATTAACCCATGATGGGATAGCTGTTGGTGGTTTCCTTCCTGCACCTTCATGCTCATATCTATCAGTGATTGAAGAAGGAAGTAGGGTATGGTGAGTCTGTGGTGAGGAGGTGTATTTGCTCCAAACCTCAATTCTTCAAGAAGCCTGAAGTGGTACCCATATACCACACTGTACCTACCTTCACATGATATATATTTTCTAAGGTGGTAGCTTATCCCATTCCAGGGATATGGCAGGCTTTCTCTTCTCACTCTATTTTTTTCTTCCATGGCTTCCTCTCCCTCTAAAAAGAATTTCTTCTTTGTAATTTGGCTATTTCCTTTGTCCTCCTTTCTGCAAGGCACTCCTAAGGGAAATGTGTTAATTCTACCTATGATTTCAGTGGTGAGATCTATGAAGAGGCGTCTCACCACAGCAATGGCATGGGCCCTAGTTAGTGGAATGAGGTAGAGAGAAAAGTATCTAACTACTTCATCATCACACACCCTCAATTTCTCAAAGAAACACATCTAATTATTCCTTTTGTATCTCTAGCACAAGAGGGTGCTGATGAATCCTCACTGCCTTGATGGGATCCCTTCTGTTAAACCCCCTTGTCATTTTCTCTAATGGATGGAGGAGTGTAGATGTCTGATACAAAATTTAATGAAGGAGGAAATTTAACAAAAAAAATTGTGCATATAGTTCCCTTATACTGCAATCAATTTCAACAAAGTAGAAGATTTTTTTATGTTCCTTTCACTTGGAAAAATGCGGGGAAATGTAGAGCATACCTTCTTAAAACTGCATGATGAAACCACCCACTATATTTCCCTTCTGAAATTGTTCACTGCCAATCTGGTAAACTGCCTCACTGTATTCTGTAGAACCTCCTATAGGATCCTGTAGGATTTCCTCTAGGACCCTATAGGTGGTCCCGCATAGGAATAAAATGAATCTGTCCTTTCTTGTAGACTACTTGAGGGCTGAGAGAATTTTTTCTAGTGTGATCCTCAAGAATGTGAATGCTTCTATGCATCGAGATCAACATTTATTTCCTCATATGGGTGATTTGAGAAAGGTGGTGTGCTAGCAGCCGAGGTATGAATATCTCTTTTTGGAATGTCACTATCACATCATAATTCTCCTCACTTCGTAATCAAATCCCACTTTGGGCATCTGTAGCTTAACTACTTTCGACCACATCCTTCTTTTCCTTGACTTGATTGTTGACACGTGTGGAAGGACTAACTGCTTTGTCCTCATTGACTGAACGAAGGTGGCCAAGTTAACTAGCAACCTTTCTCTTATAAATCAACTTTTACATCTTATGCTAATGAGAGAGTGGAAGTGAGATACCTACCTATGGTAACAATGCCTTGATGCAATTTGTTTGAAGAAATGTAGTCCTTGTTGTGTGTTGGCTACATGTTTTTTTTTCCCCTTTTTTTTTGTCCTTTGGTGATTTTGTTTGATGTCCAGGTACCTGGTGTTGATGATGATGATGTTCATATTGCTACTAGGGTTTGGAGGAGAATCTTCTAGCTTTAGATCTCTATGCTTGAAGCTGACTGAAACTTGTGATCATTGTTTTGTGGGATAGGCTACTACAAGGTTTCCTATAGGATGTCCTATAGTTGCTTCTCCCTCAAAAGTTTTAATCATTTTCTGTGGATGGGACCTGAGGATGATTGGCATGAGAATAAAAGGGCTATTGAGATTTGTGCATGAGGAAATATAGCCTTCGGGTGTTTTCCACTTGCTCTCCATCTTCATCCTCTTATCTCTGTGTTTTTTCTTTGAAAAATGTATTTTTTTTTTAAATTCATTTTTTTATGAATGCAGGG
>APFE030788671.1:0-25372 GCA_000404065.3 Pinus taeda
GGGTCCCTTGAATTTTTCCTTGTTTTTCTTTTACTTCTTGAAATATGTACACATAGATCACAAATATCTGCAAATGGTAACTGAGAAATATCTCTTTTTCCCATTAGATTGAGAATATTAATCCACTCATCTTTAAAGGATTTTAGTAAGAGAGATTTCAAATTTTCCTCATCCAAATTATTCATTTTTTCCCTTTTGATATTATAAACAAATCTTTCAACAAAATCTGCAATATTTTCATCTTATTTTTATATAATTTTGAAGAGTAAATATTTAATGTTATGAGGCATAAAATAATTCTTGTATTTCTCCAAGAATGCTTCTTTCATTTGTGTCGATGTTCTTATAGAATTCATTCCTAAACTCATAAACCATTTTAATGTGGAATCCTTTAAGGTGGTAGGGAACAATTTTAGTTTTTGAGCATCCTGTAGATAATCATATGATATACATAATACTTCAAATTCAAAGATAAATGTCTCTGGGTCTTTGCTTCTTATTCCATTAAAATTAGGGAGGATACAAGGTGAGATTTTTTTAATTGTTAATGTTGTATCCGTATCAAGGATAGGGAATCCAAAAGTTTTTGGATCGCCTCTTCCTCTACCTCTACAACCTCCTCTTCCACATCCTCTATTTACTCCTCCTCCTCCTACAATCATATGTTTTTCACCATTGACATTGTGTACTTCCCCTTCTCCTTCTTCATCCTTGATGGGTTCCTTAGAATAAATATCTGGTTCTACAACAAGATTATCTAGCTTCTCTTATAGTTCTCTTGGTTCCTCTATCAATGGTTTGAAGTAGGCTTCTTCTTCCCCTTATTCAAGTGGAATTTCCAACTCTTGAGATAGAACTTGTTCTCCAGTTGAACATAGGAAAATTATTCCTATTGTTGTAGATGTAGGATCTACTTCAGTTACAAATTTTCTTAATGAAGTTGGTGAACCTTTAGATTGGATTTTGGATTTCAAGACATTAGGAAGTCTATATTGTCCTGCTATGGATGGAATTAGAGTTTGTGTGTGTGTGGTGTGGCACTACGTGGTCATGGTGGAGTGAGTGATGATGTGGGAATTAAAATTCTTCCTCGACCTACAAACCTACCTCTAGAGTACCTTTCCCTGTGCATATCATGTTTTTATTTGAATTTTTTTTTGAGGCTTCTATTTACACTTCTTTGGAAACGCTGAAAAAATGTTTGGTAAACTTAGTGTTCTTAAATTGTAAGCATAAATTATCGACCAGAGTTGGTAAACTTATGAAGTGCAAGTGCACTATATATGCTAGAATACATTCCTTTAGTTTGTAGGATGATGGTTATATTTGTTTTGGTATTTTTGTTGTTATCTAGGTTCCTATTACATTAGAGTTAGATTTCTACAAATTAATAAGTGGAGGTTAAGCTATTGTTAGACTAATCTACTTGGTCATACCTATATTAAGTGCCGTTCTAAATCATTTTATGTTAATCATTATGATATTATGAATCTATCCTCAACACCTTGTTTTTATAAAACAAAGTATTGAAATTCAAATGATTCTAGGAGAAATAAAATGACCCTTCAAAAGTTTTCTGCAAAGCATATACAACTCTGATTCTAAAAGCCTAAAAATATTGACTGTAATTAAGCGAAAAATGTTGAAGAACTAAACTGATTGTGAAGAAATTTAAGCGCAAATGAAATAACGAAATGATAATCGAAATAACAAGATTTAACTAAATTATAACGAAATGATGAAATAGAAAAATAAGGAAACTAAACTAAAATTAAATGACAATATGATAACAGAAGCAATAAGATGAAATAAACTAAATGTCAACTGTCTGCAGGGGCCATTTGCATACAGTAGGCATAAATCACCCTCACATACATATCGAGTAACAGAAAGGTAACCTTAATTCCATATGAGAACAAAGATTTATTTCCCAATTCTTCAGAAATTTAACTTTTACTTCCTTGTAATCCTATACAAAGGATACATGTTTATATATAAAATGCATGCTCAATAGTTTGATACTTCTACACCTACAGGTATTTTAACAAATCCTTATTCAAATTCAAAACTTAACAGTAAAATGGTTATCTTGATGATTTTCTATTTGGAAAGAAAATCAAATAAACATGATGCATTTAGACTTCTGCTACTATGTGTCTGACCTGTGCCTTTAACCATGCCACTATGTGATACCTTTAGTGAATTGGCTCGAGTGAATAGGAGGAGATCCATGAGGGGATAAATCCTAAACCACCTATGTGCTTCTTTGCTTCGGTTGTGAACCATAACCTTGCAAACCATGGAGATAGCTTTAGAATCATGTTAATTATGTATCCAATGAAATCCTTATCATAATAACAAGGCACATCAATGAATATGAAAAATAAGACATATGAGAGATTTTATCTTATGAAAATCTATGATTTACTTCTTTTATTGAGTTGATAGTGATGATGAAAAAGAGGAAAATGGAGGAAAAAGGGTGTAAAAACAAAACAATTATGCAAATCTACACATACTCAAAAACACTTTAGGATGTGCTATAAAGTGAACCTATAAAAACTTTGATTAGGCCTATGGAAGCGACTTTTTGCAAAATCGAAAGCACATATACTTCTATATGGCTGTGAAGTTTTATGTCCAATCCTTTTGGCCACCTTTAGACTCATAACAGTGATAGTGATCACTGAAACTATCACGCACTTACAAAGGATCCAATTAGTCATTAACAATTACACTAAGAATGCCTCATTTGAGGGTTTCTTACTTGTCTTATTAAACATGGATGAGGTGAGGAACAATGGAAGTGTTGGTTTGTATGGGCTTGACCGAGGTCCAGAAGTGATTTAGCCAAGCGAATCCCGGTATTATTGGCCCTTTTAACAATAGTCTGCAGAGCGCGGACTGAGGTCTCAGCTGAAGTAGTATGGGAGGGTGCTAGAACTAGGATTTCACACCTTGGGGATATCTGATGAGATTCTGGAGGTCCACAATTTGACCCTGTGCACACTTGCTATTCCTTCAGAACCTGTGATACTGCTTCCATGCAGCCCTACTTGGGGAACAACCCATATAATACCCAATTTCCTTATTATTCAATCTGTTATTACCCAGTTGTTTAACTTATTTGTGTAAGAATAATGATTATTACAACATATTTAGCAATCATATCAGTGCACGCAATAAATAAAATAGTATAAATGTAAAGAAGGCAATGCACAAACAAATACACAGAAATAGGAATTAACTTCTCTTTATTATTCTTCAATCAAGATTACAGACTCGACACCACCCTGCGCACTCAGATGCAGGGGTCGGCACACTTAGCTGCGGACTCTACTAGGCCTCTGCGAACTCAGTTGCAAAGCCTCTTCCTACTACTACGACTGAATACACTTGAATCTTCCTCTATGCTCGAATAATTCATATTCCTTTTCCTTTCTTCTTCCTTTGCCATCTTTACAACTTAGAGCCTGGCTCTATTTATACAATGCCATGGTCCATGGACCATGCGTAGGTCAACATGACTTTACATTATATTACAATACTTTAGGGTGGAAACCCTATGACTCATCCTATACTTTGCACTCCGCACCTGCAATTAGCTGATTCTTACAAAATATTTGACCAAATCTTGCGCTTTAAGCCCAAAAACACATTGTGGGGGGATTCCACGCCCAATAGGCCTCCAACATAATCATCATGACTCATCCCAGGTCACTCTACTGGTGCGGCGATCTTGGCACGGAGCCCCTCCTACTAGTCTCGTACTGCTCGGAGGTCCGTGATGCACTATTTTGCGGCTTGCTGGACTTGCTGCACGTGCTCTTCTAATGCTTACTTGTGAGGATCAACTGCCTACCTTTGCGTGTAGAGTCCCTGCATCTGTACAAGCTTGCCCTCAATATCTCCCGTAATGGTGAAGGCCTCATCAATCCATGGATGGATGCGGCTTTGAGAAGTGCATCTTTCTCTCTGGTGGCATCCACCTACTCTTTTAGTGCCCTTGCTGCATCTTTTCTTGCCGTTGTGTGAGGACGATTGTCTGTACAGTTCCCCTCACATTATCATACTGTTCATGAATCTCGCGCCTCTATTTCCAGGTGCTGTGCATTGGGGTCCTCTTGCAAGGATGTGAGGATGTCAAAGGGAGTCTTGCACTACCTGTCCAATGTATTCCAGTCCTGTTTGAATAGCACTAATTCACTGCTCTCTAACTTCTAGAGGAGTGGAAGGTTGCGTCTTTAGCCACAGCTTAGCAATATGTAGGTTCAACTCTGGCTGCACTCGCATTGTTTCCTTGCATGTGCTTTGGACTCGACTTGCCAGACAATGGATCCACATCTCTGTTGGTATGTCTGCAACGATGGACAACTCTGGGACTCACTAGCATGCTTCATCAACTGTCTTCATGATCTAATGGTTCTGTGACACCAATTCGTCATGCTGCATGCTGAGTTGTTCAATGTTGATCTTTTTCTCACTCATCACCTGGATCGTGTAGCCCTCCCTGGCACAGAGCTCTATTGTTATGCTATCCTACAGTTGGTACAATGTCTCACGGAAGGGCAGCCAAATTAAGGTCAAGTCCCTTGATCCTACTCACCGCGGCTCTATCATCATCGTTCTCTGCTTTTAGCAGTCCTTCCGGTAGAACTATCGTGTTGGCCATCTTTGCACGTAGCAGCTGCTCTGCTGTTGATGTTCCTACTACGCCATAGGTGCCTACGATTCCTTCCTATGGGCACTACACTTGTAGTTCCTGCAACTGCACCCTTAGGGCCCCCAACACAATCTGTTGCTCCGAAAAGGCTTCCTGGAGCACTTCCTTGGTTACCTCATAAACTGCGTTGCCGATGTCGTATCGGTCACCTTCTTTTAACGTGATCAGGTTGATGGCCAATTTGGATACCTTGACCTTTTTTCGTGGACCCAATCTCTCTCTGATGCGAAACCTTTTTAGCTAGGTGGAAGTTGTGCCCCAGTCCGCGCCTTCTTCTATGCCCTCCGCTTCCTATCCTATAGACAATTCCTGACCTTCCTCATCCTATGTTATGGTGGTCCCTATTGCCTACACTGATGCTGCTTCTTTGATGGCCTTTGCCTGTTCTGCAGCTGCCTTTGCTACCTCGCAAATAGCCCTTACCTCTGCAGTCGCTTTTTCATTGTGCATTTTCTTGGCCAACTTCGTGATACACAACTTCGCTTCATCCTTTTGTTTCCATGCTGTTGTTCTATCTAGTTCCACCAGATCCAGGGCACACCACTTGGGGGGCCATAATTCTGACACGAAAAAGATTGTGTCATCAATAGTGATGAAGGGGAGCTTGGTCCATTGCTGCACTGCATCCTTACGTGCCTTGATGTAAATATTATGCATGTCCTCCTTGAAGTCTACAAATCTCTGTAGATTGTTGTGCACTGTGGGGGATAGGCACAGCTGTCTGTTCATCCACATTCGAATGCTTACCTCTATGAGCACCTAGAAGATCTTTATCTCACAAATCTGCTTTGTGTCCTTGGCGGCCCAGAGTGAAGCATACTTTGTAGCCTCTGGTAAGCCCTATTCAATGGTAGGGAACTGACTATCCTCAGGCAGTTCCCCTATTACCAGTAAAATGGAAAAGTGAAACCACTCGTAGTGGAAGCTCTTGCCCTGCTCCTGGGCTTCCTTGTAGTTGGTCAAGAACTCCTCGTAGAGGAAGTCGGCCTAGTTGAATTGGACCCTTTCCACGCATTGTTTAGCCAATGCAACTACCGATGCTAATACCTCATCGTCACGACATTTTCTCATTACCTTCCCGGTCAGGAGTTGGGTGGCTACATGCACCCCTTTATCTTTGATGTTGTTGATTGCATAACCCCTCTTTTTCTTCTGAAGATTGTTTTTTTTCTTCACGGCCTTCGCGAGCTCCAAATCTCTACTTTTTCCTGCTATGGCTGCGGGGTCCTTTCCCTTATAGGGAAGCCGGGAAATTCTATGGATGAGATCCACTATGATGCGAATAGACTTCTCCAGCCATAACTACCCATTATGCACCAGGCAAAGCAGCTGCCTTATAATGAAAATAGTGATAGGCGCACAGTGAAAGTGTGGAATCCACAACAAATGAAGTAATTTGGCCTTCTCCACACTGCACATCCATTTCCATGGCTCTAGTGTTGTGACTGGCCCCTTCGTGCTCTACTTCATGAGGCTCTCCGTCTCTAAGTCTGGGAAATTCTCACTGTCTATGAGGTCCCAATCTTCAAACTTCATTATGGGCACGTGACCAAGGTGTGATCCCTCAAACACAATTCCATCAGGGAGGAGCGGGGTCTAGAGTGCACTCTTAGTGGCATCTAGGTCCTTTGGTATCTTGGTTTTCCCTTTCTGCAGAGGGACGAACTCGGGCAATTTCGTTGAAGAGCGCATTGGCTAGATGTCCTCTTCCATGTCTTCTACTTACTCTATCTCATCGATGAGAGCCTGCAGGTCCTCATCCTCTTCATCTGTCTCAATGGAGACAACCTTGTCCTTTTCTTCCATTGAGAGTTTACTGAACTGTGGATTCCTCAGGGACATGCAAAATGGTTCCATTGCTTGCTTATCTTTCTTGGGCCTCGGCGTCCGATGTGATTTTGAGATTTTTGATGTGACCCCAGTGTGTCTGGGAACATCATGTACCGTGGGGTTCAGCACAGCCTTGTTGGTGGTTCCTTCTGCCGAGCCCAAACCTCTCTTAGTAGTCATCATCCTATTTGAGCTGTCTCTGGGTGTTCGCAAACTTCAGGTCTTAAATCTTGCTCGATGCTCAACACTCTATGCTCTAATATCAAATGGGCAAGTGTTGTCTTGTGGTTAGACCCTAGAGTTTTATAGTATTTTTTGAATTCAAATTCGACTGTTTCCCCCAGTTCTAGGCCACCAATGCTTTCTTGGTAGAAGATTGCCCCAAATCTTGCCCTTAATTCATGTCTTAAATGCCTGTCGCCTACTCCCTTTTACCTTAAATCGAACATCTTGTCATGAATAGTGACACCAATGATCACTTCCCAGCGTACTCGCATGGTAGCGTAACCTCCCATGCGCAGTCGTGACTATTGTGACATGCTAATTCTACGTGCAACTCCCTCATCACACAGCTCCCAAATAGACTCTTTTATAGTCTGGTGCTCTCTTTCAACTGCTTGGAGCACTAAGACACTACTCCCTATAGTTAGTCAGCTGGTCATACCACCTGTGCGAGACTTTAACTCGTCTTTCGGCATGGTCCATGGAGATTCCTCAATTGCCTTCACGACAACCAGCACAGTGCATTCTATTGTATGTATTGTATTCCCCTCGTTATTGCAATTGGTAAGGTGTAGTAGTAGCCATGGTAGTAAAGTCATAAATTCTCGGCAACAATATTCTAATGCAGTGATATCATCATTCATATCTTGCTTTGTCATCCTTAGTTTATCGACGAGACATGCTTATGTGATCTCGTTTGATAGCCTCTTGATCTCAGCATCCATCAAAATGCTTTTCTTCCTCAATCATACCCGATCCTTTTCATGAAGTCTAATGTTCCCTCGTCGGATGGCTTATTGAATCCTTATATGTTCAACCTGGTGTAGATGTGTGATCTCTTCCTCCTGTTCATCGCACACTATCACCATTGCGGGAGCCATTACGTGTGGATTCCTTTTTGTATTCTCTTCATAAATTACAGTCTCTACTCTCTTCCGCACCTTTGGAATCGTCTCCATGTTCAAGGTTTTCCACATGGTCCTATAGGCCCATCGAGCTGCTGGCATGCACAGGTCCCAATGATTTCGTCTCACCTAGTGAACCTTTTTCAATACTTTGCACACCTTATCAAATACTTTGTCATGGAGAATTTTTAGCATGCATCACCTTTCCTACTACTGTGCTTTGGTCCAATTCTCTACTCTAAGGGTGGTGTGCACCTTTGGAGGCTGTAAATCATATGTTTGTACCCATCAAGAAAGGTGGGCATGCAATTTGTTCCACCCCTACTGATTGGCTTTCATTCGAAGCCAAGGTTTTCCAAAACATAGGTGCATCATTCTTCTGCATCCACACCAATCCTCAAAATTTCCTTGATGCGTACCCCACAATCATTCAGGCATTGCATGCAGCGCCCATTTCAGAGCATCAAATCACTGCTATTCTAGTACTACACTTTCAAATTTGCTCAGAAATTCATCCACTGATATTAATCCATCATTTGTTGGCATCTCTCTTGCCTCTGTTGTCACGCAACGCAATGATCTGATCATCATGTTGCAATTCAGCATTGTTACTTCATGTAACCAATTCTACCATCGTTCTACTTCTTCGTCCGAATCTAAAGTGCAGGAGCTTTCACATTCCCACGAAATTCTTCCATATGTAGTTGGATTCACTCAATCATGTTCTCATGTAGTTATATTGTAAATACAATCGAGATCATCATCACTATCATCGTCGAGCACCGGTTTAGTGTATCATGCTCCTTTAGTTGGATCTAGCGGTACTACTACGTGTAGTGACTTTTTCTCAAAGATCATTTTGCACTTCTTCAAATTTATGACTCAATTCATATTGGTGGCCTAGTGTATTCCTAGTAATGTGAGATAAGGATTATTGTCATTGATAATCTCTATCACTTCAAAATCTGTCTCCACGTTCGCAACTTCAATATCGACTGTTAGCCCTTGCAATCTTCCCATGGGAAAAATCTTATGCTGGTTTGCCATTCATAACTGAATAGGGGACCATTGTAGTGTGGGTCTGCCCATGTGTTCCCATGTTTGCTTTTGTAGTACATTCACATCTGAACCTAGATCTAGGATTACCTGATTCATTTCATATTCACCGATTTGCGAAGTCAACCTCATTTTCCTTCCTATGCGCAATGCCTGCTTTCCAATTTTCTGAACCACACAGGGTTCTCCTAACACCGCACACCTACTGATAAGTTCCTATAGTCCTTTAACTACCTTGCTATCACGTAATAGTTTTAGGCATGTCTCCAGAAAGGTACTGAGAATTGAAGGATCCATCCCTGGTTCTAGTTGATCCTTACTACCTGAAGTGGAGGCCTCCGTGAAGCTCTTCTTAGCTTCCATGAATGTCTCCATGAATGTCTCCTTCATGTGTTCTAGATCAAATTTGGGTTCCTTTGTAGGAGCGTTGCAAACCCACGCACCTTCTTATGGCTGCTTCCCTTTATCATTTTCTATGGTCATAACCCTGCTGAGCATCATGTTTATATTCAAGTCTTCTTCACGCGACTCAGACCTCATCATCTATAAACTTTGAGTGAGAGGGGGTTGGAGTACCTCTTTTTCATGCATCCTCGCTATCAGCGAAGGGCAGTCTCTACCTCTTGATCAAATTGAGTACAGTACCAACATGATGTTCTTGCTAGGTTTGTGCAATTGCGGGAATAGTGCCCTGGCCCTCTGTAATTGTAAAAAATTAGTTTTCTGCAACCCCTTCCTAGTCCCATTCTACCTTGACCTCGACCGTGCCCCTGAAACCCAGCACACACCATCCTTGCATTTGGGTCAAGGGCTCATGTTTCGATATGTACCCTATAGGCAGGAATTCGATCCATCATTAGTTTGTAGCTTTGGCATGTGCATTCATCATGACATACTGCAGAAATAAAAAAACAATTGTTGGGATGTCTGCATATACTTCTGCAATAGATGACAATTATCCATAGTGTGTTTTCCTCCTATTTAACAGATTGCATGACATAGTGAAGATGTCATGCTCTACCCTACTTGTGCCTCCAGTCTTCACGGCATCAGCCCTCCTCCTACCATGTAGTTCACGAACACTAGACAATGGTCCTTGTCATGCCCTTGGCCTTTGCATTTTATGCACCATACTTCCTCACGTGCCTCCAACCAAGGTGTCCTCTCTCGTTTAAAACTTTGCATTTCTAGACACATTATACAATTGCGCATGGGTTTCTTGGGCTCCCAATCGAGGGTATTATATAGGGGTCTCATGTAATCTCATTGCCATCTCCAACACTTCAGCCTAGGTGGAATTTTTTTGCTGTGACAGTGTCGTCCTTAAGTGTGGCATAAGTGATGCCACAAGCTGTCTGTGATGTTGTCCATCTATCAACATCGTATTGGATTTGCGAATCATACTCTTTAGCCTTTGGTCTAGATCCCAACGGGTCTCACCCGGGAGCATCACGATCTCCTTAAACCCAATTATTAATTATGTTTCTGATTTTGGCCTGCTAAATTCCATGTTCAGTGCGACCTAGATCTCTACAATTTCTACATTTGGGTGGTCATCAAAATGCTTGATATACCATGTTAATGCGCAATCCTATAGTGTTCTCATTGTGGAGTACCAAGGAAGGTATGTTTTGATGGTCATTTTGGTACCTTTTAATGAAAACTCAAAATCCTTTTGCATGGGAAACTTAGATAATAATAATAACTTATAACGAAACACGAGAAATTAATAAGAAGCACTGATAAACGTCGTTTCTATGTGCAGGAGGGTGGAGAAGCGGAAGGTGGTCATTTCAAAAGTAAAGATAAAGATGAGCTAACTGTTGTCCCTTTGACAGAAGACCGGAAGTGAACCAGATCAACATGGATCAACCCAAGAAAGGATGCAGAGATACCAGCGCGGAACAGAAGATGGAAGAAGTAACGCAGCATTAATGATTCTACGAATCCCTCAGGATGTTAGATCCTGAGGGATCGCTACTTTACCTATTTTTGTATCTAGATGTCTCTGCCATTTCTCCTATAAAAGGGATAGCACTATTGGTTACGGTGTGTAATTTCTTTTAAGAAAGATCTGGACTATCATCTTTATGTTCTGTTGAAGACTTAAGTTTTTGTACTTTTATTGCATGCTTTAATACAGACTTGTTCACTTTTTATCTTTGAGCCTGGATCCATCTTAAGCAGTGTACCCCTGGAGGCTAAGGGCCCGGCCCTAGAGGACACTTGCTTTTGTATTATTACGCGTAGTTTCTGTGTGGTTTGTTCATAGAAGTAATCTGGTAATCTTCTGTGTTTTGAGAATATTTTATTACATGCTTTGTTGTGATTAAGTCATTTTGTGTTCTTGAACTTTATATCGATGCTATGTTATTTTACCAATTCTTTAAGTATTGATTAATTCCTATAGGACACTATTACTTTATTACAGAACTCTTCACGATTGTGTTTTGCATTGTAACAAGTCATTTGGAAAAGTCTGTTTCACATGGTTATCGAATGTGACTATTCTTTATTATGAGATGCAGTCATATGTGTTTTAACAGAGCAGATTAAGTATGGTGTGTTTCTAAGGTTCTATAGTATTGTTCCATCATATAAGATTGAGGGATTGGTGTTTTGATTGGCATGGTTAAATAGAGTTGCAGCTTAAAGAACTTGGTTATTACTTATTTCGATTGTTGTTCCATTTACTTGCTATTCCATTTACTTGTTGTTCCATTTATTTGTTGTTCCATTTCCAGATTGCTAATTTGTTGTTTCTTGAGGACAGACTTAGACTGTAGTGGACCCTAGCATCTACTACCTGGTCCCCAGACCTCTGATCTACTCTCATCAGCTATGAAAGGGATGTTTTATTGCTACCAAGCCCTTGGCTGATGTGCTGCTCCATTTCCTTGTCATTTCTTTTATCTGTTGTTTCATTTCTAATCATTAAGAATGATCCCAGGCTGTAGCGAGTCCAACATCTACTATTTGGCTCCCAGACCTTTGATCTATTCTCATCAGTTATGAAAAGGATGGGTTATTGCTACCGAACCTTTGGCTGATGTAATACTTGGTGTGATTTGGTCTTTTGAAGTAGTTAAGTTGTAGGTCTGCATTACCTTACTTGCATAGCTTTTGAATAGCTGTACTACAAGCATTACTCTGGAAAATGCTAGCCTAAGACTGAGACACCCTTTGAAATAACCAGACGATCTCAGATTGACATATTAATGTGAGGTAACTAGAGGTGAAAGAGACCCTTGTTATAGCTTTACACTCACCAGCATAACCTTTTTAATATTGTCATCCGCTATGCCTTAGGCTTCCCATACTGATCTTACCATGAACCAGAATTGGTTCAGATTTCCATTCCCCACTCCTCTAAATACTTGTAGTTTTATCGCACTCACCATACCAAACTGTGGTGATGGCGGAGGTGGGGTGTTTGGAGATCGAGGTGAGGAGGGTGAGACCGGTGGGAGTGTGCGTGGAGGTGGTAAATGTGGAATACTCTACCTTATCAAACTAACCACGCTTCTCGAAGAAACTTTTGCGAGCTCTTCCTCGCTTTCCCGTGAGGGTGAAAATAAGGGACTGGTCTCCAACTGTTCACTACTTCCACTTCTGTAGATCTTCCCACTTCGTGTAGTCCCAAACATTAGTTTATTCGCATAACCTGCTTTTCACACAATAGCATATTAATCCAAGTGTTCAAAGATTTAATATACTTAACTCACAATCCCTTGAGGAAATGTCACTCCACCTCACTGTAGTTGATGGTTGTGTCTACCACAAAATCAGGGATAAATCCCGCTATTATTCGGTGGAGCCAATGGTCCACAGGTCGTGCGATCTTATCTCCTGATGCTTCTAGTCTGTGCACTAACTCTGGAGGCCACACTATTGGTTTGTCCAGCCTACAACTTCCCTATCTATCTACTAAGTTTTCGATCCACTCATATAGCTCAGAAGGAGAGGATGTAAAGAAAATTTCGTGGATTTCTGTATATAAGTAGTGCTCCAACCACTGTTCCTTAGATACTCATGGATTTCTGTTTTCCTGCACCGTGAACTCGTTAATCTTCTTGTCCAACCACTATCAATTTCTTTCTTTGTTGGATCAAACATCCCTTACATGGATGTTGGTCCTGACAACGGAACCATTTGTTGGCTTGTATGGGCCTCACCCAGGTTCAGAGGTGATTTAGCCAAGCAAATCCTAGTACTACTGGCCCTTTTGGAAATAGTCCATGGAGCATGGACTGAGGACTCACTTGAAGTAGTATGGGAGGGTGGTAGAACTAGGTTTTCACACCTTGGGGATGTCTGATGAGCTTCTGGAGGTCCGCGGTTTAATCCTGCTCACACGTCGCTACACGCACTTACTATTCCTTTGCAACCTCTAATATTGCTTCCGCGCGGACCTACTCGGGGTGCAACCCGTATAATACCTATGTTCCTTATTATTAAATCTGTTATTACCCAATTTCTTAACTTACTTGTGTAATACTAATGATTATTACAACATATTTAGCAATCATATCACTATGCACGATAAATAAAATAGTATAAATGTAAAGAAGGAAATGCACAAGCAAATACATAGAAATAGAAACCAACTTCTCTTTATTATTCTTCGATCAAGATTACAGACTCAACACTCAGTTGTGGACTCTACTAGGCCTCTGCGTACTCAGCTACAAGGGTCCACACACTCAGCTGCGGACTCTACTAGACCTTTACGCACTCAACTACAGAGCCTCTTCCTACCACTACGACCGAATACACTTGACTCTTCCTCTATGCTTGAACCATTCGTATTCTTTTTCTTTTCTTCTTCCTCTGCCATCTTTACAACTTAGAGCCTCACTCTATTTATACAATCCCATGGTCTGCAGACCATGGGTAGGCCAACATGACTTTACATTATATTACAATACTTTAGCATGGACAACCCTATGACTCATCCTATACTTCGCACTCCATGCCTGCAATTCGCGGAGTATTGCAAAATCTTTGACCAAAACTTGGGCTTTAAGCCCCAAAACACATTGTGGGGGGATTCCATGGCCAACATGAAGATCTTCTGATGGATTTACACTAGGTTTTCTAACTTTGAGGCTCCTACTAGCTTGGGAAATCTCACCAACATTGGGGTTCTCAAAGCCTAAGACCTTCCCAATTCGACTCTTTAAGGTAGGAAATTTGACTACTTTAGTTGGAGGGATAGGCACCTTGACATTATTGACCCATCCAAAAATATCCACTTCCAACTCTTTAGAGCCTGAAGACTCAAGTTGTTGATTCACTTTCTTCAATGAGGAGGAAATATTACCTAAGTCTTTATTTGTGGTGGATACTTCTTCAAATTTTCACTAGTATGTCTTTGTAATGTCCCCCATACTAATATTATTTATTTGCAAAATTTTCAATATTATCTTTTAGGTAATTTTTCAAGCACTTTACAAACAATTGTTTCTTCAACTATTAAGAAATCATTGTGAACTAATTTTGCTCAATAAATTTTTAAAACAGACACCAAATTATCCATTGCAAATTTTTTAAACTGAATTAGAATATGACATAAAAATTTATTTCAAGAGCCTGGAATTTGTTTAGCAATGGCGTTGTCAGGATCCTAAATTAATTTTGCATGAAAGAAGAACTCAACCACTTCAAAAATAACTCATTCTTCCCAATAAAATCATCCCCAGCAATCAATTCGGCTTAGTTAGTTACTCGTACCTCCAAGTAATTATTGGATCTCCTTAGAGAAAATTCGGTCCCCTACCTTCACAATAAATAACTCATCCCTATACCTATTTATCTCAATCCAATAATGGAACTCACCTCCCAATAAAAAAATTGACCTTCACAAATTAATAGGGCCTCTCTAGCAATTCAAACTATCTAAAGTATCAATTTGGTCTCTCAATTAATATAGCCCTTAGCTACAACAGAGAGTTTGGCCCCCAGTTTATGAACTCAAACCCCCAAAATAATTAATTCTAGCACATGGAATTAGAACTCGTCTTCTACAATGAACTTGGAATTCTAGAGATGAAGAACTTGGCCCCAACAATTGTTTTGGTCTTCGAGAAATAGAGAGGTTTCCTTCTCTAGTGAAGAATTTGACCTCATCAATTTCTCGGGCTTTCTCCTTAGATAATTTGGTTTATACAATTTATCCAGCTGCTGTGATAACTCAACCTCTCCACAAATAAACACAGTTGCTGCAATAACTCATCGTCTCCACAAATAAATTCAATTGTTGCAATAACTTGACCTTTCCAAAATTAATTCAGTTGTTGCAATCACTCAACCTCTCCAGAAGTAAATTCAGCTGTTACATTAAAATGTTGGTCTCTAGTGGATTTGGTTCCTCCAATATAATTTGACCTCTAGAGACAAGTATGTATCTAGTGAAATTAGATGGATCTAATGTGATAATATGAACATCCAAGGAAACTTGGCCTCTTGTGAGATAACATGACTTCCTAGGAGAATTCAACCTTTCCTCATAAATGATTATTCCACATAGTTAAATTGTGTTAATTTTTGTGTATATGTAGTCGGTATTCCTAGCTGCACCAAGTCAGCCCATAAAAAACAAGAAATCTTGAATTTAAATTCTCAAAAATTCAAGTCAACCCTCCAAGATGTACATGTTGGCTCAATGAAAAGATACACCTATTCAGGATATTTCAATAACTACATGTTGTCATTCATCCTCACACATTTGGAGAAATTTTGATCACTCATAAATTCTTCTATTTTTTTCCACATGTGCGAAGGTGAAAGCGAGACAAGACCAACAAATTTTGACATGAAGTTTGACTCATGTTGACCAGCATTGAGCAATCTTTTTGAGGTAGGGTTTGACCATAATTTTTGAGCTTTTCTGAGGCAAGTTGAATGAATCTCTAGGAAGCTCCAGGAGGCCAAAATTTGGCCTACTCCGCGATATTTTCACTGCATGTTGACAAAAAGTATTCCAGGAAATTTGACTAGGTTTGATGAGTGTCATTTTGTGGTCAGTTTGAAAAAAATCTAAGAACTCAAAAAATACATTGCCACAAAAAAACATTACCCAATATCCAAATATGCAATAACATAGTGATACAGTGGAAAAAGTAGTTGAATACTTTAATAATGAGGCTGGACAAGAAAGGTCAAAGAAATGTTGTATTAGAGGAATTTTTGGAATTATTAAAAGAAGAACAATCAATATGCAATTTGATCGAGCTCCTCCACCTATTGTAATACTATAATGAGGAGAAAAATCAATGGAAGAACTTGCACCAATTATCTCAAGGTAAACATTTTGATGACTACGACACTAAAGTACACCTTGAGATAGATGGATATATAATAAAGAAAGTTGTATTAGACTTTGGATCGCTAATTAACATCCTTCCTAGAGAAACATGGATAAAGTTTGGAAGGTCAACTTTGCAATAATGACTAACTATCTCAAACTAGTAGATTAGAGATTCATAGAACCTATATGAATGGTAAGGCAAGTAAAAGCATCAATAATGGGAATTCCATCCCTTTTTCAATTCGTGGTAGTTGATTTAGTCAACAAAATACCAACATATCCAGCTCCGGTCAAAAGACCATGGGGTCGAAAAATGAAAGCGACAATTTCCTTAGAAACAGATAGAATAAAATTAAAAGAAAAGAATAAACAAATTATAATTCCCCTTGATGGTCGACAAGGAAAAAAAGGAGACTATATCAAATATTGCATGGTGATAAAGGCAATGTGGAGCCAAATGCATTTCGAAAAATTCTTTCAAGCTCCCCCCTCTCCATTGGTTAAAATTTAGATACTAAGCCTTATGAATGGAAAATAGAGAATTGAACCCTGGTATGATATGGAAACAAGGAGACTATACCAATTTTTTCATTAGGATAAAGACATTGTGGAGCCAAATGCATTTAGAGAAATTATTTCAGGCACCCCCCACTCCATTGGTTTAAATTCAGACACTGAGTTTTATGAATTGAAAATTGAGAATTACGAATCTAAAGCAAAAGGATGTTGGTCAATTGAAGTTACACTAACCAAAAATGTTCCACCTTGTTTCACGATAAAATAATTTCCCATCATTCAAGAAAGAAAGTTAAAAGAAACTCCTACACTTCTATCATTTGACTTGAGGAAGGATTGTGGTGCCCCACTAAGGTACAAAGAGCAAGCATCTCCTGTAAACCACATTCAACAAGTGACTAAGACAATAGGAGAGAAAAGACGAATACAAAGTCTAGTCCAAACTTTTATTGGATAGGTGACAAGGTGGAGGGATACCCATGCTTCCTGACTCCAAACTTGGATTGAAAGAATGACATATTTTATTGTGCGTTTTGGAGGATGGAAGTTTTTGGCACAACAGAATATTCCAACTTTCAAACTAGGATAGAAACCTATCGAACATATTCAATTATGCAAAGCAGGATGGAAAATAATCGACTATAGAGATGAGAGAGTACGTTTTCTAGTACTCTCAACGGTTTTCATAATAAATGGTATATTATTGAGGAAACTCAAGGTGATTCACTACAATGGGGTGAATTAAAGAATAATTTTATTAAAGACTTTGAATTTCAACCAGAGGAGGAAGAATTGGATGAAACAACGCAATGAATAAAATGATTTTTGAAAAACGAAACTCCTACTAAACAAATAAAATAAAGAGAAATAAAATTTGAACCCTTGTCCACTTCTAAATAAAATCATGTCTCACATTTCTCATCACAACAAAAAATACCTAATCACTTGGAAATGGAAAACACCCATATGGCACGCCAAAGATTTCATTGGAAAAAGGATCATCTGGAAAAATTCATAAAATTTAAAACAACACTTATAGTGTCTAAAGAGGAATTGAGAAACCTGATCAATTGGATTTTCCACTTTCCTACCAAAAGATAAAAATCGGGGACCAAACACTTAGTGAATTGAAGGCCCTTGAGTGGATGGATGCTGAAATTAAATTAAAAAAATGATATCTCAAATGAAAGCCAACCAAAAATAACCCGAATTGGAAAATATTGGTCAGAAAAGCAAGCTATATAATTCATTGACATACTAAAATAATATCAAGATGCATTTTCACGTGATTATAAATACCTGAAGGGACTTGTGAAAGAAATGGGGAAGATCAAAATCGGCCTCATTCAAGGAGCTTAACCTATAAAGTAAAGACCATACAAATTAGCTCATAACATAAGTCATTTGTCTAAAAATAAATAGAATGGATTCTTTTGTTGACATCATCTATCTAATAGAAAAGTGGGAGTGGTCAAGTCCCATGGTTGTGCAGCCTAAAAAGCACGATGAAACAAGATTAAGATTTTGTGTCAACTTTCATGGCCTAAATAAAGTAACAATAAATAAACCATTTCAAACTCCATTCAACAATGAAATAATAAATAAGGTGGTAGGGCACATGTGTTACTCATTTATAGATGGATTCTTAGGGTACAATCAAGTACCCATTGCAAAAGAAGATCAAGAGAAAAACACATTTGTTATAGAATTTGGATCTTTTGCATAGACAGTAATGTCATTTGTTCTAAAAACATCTCTACCAATTCTTTATATAATAGTAGTTAAATCATTTAAAGAATACATATATAAAAAAGTGGTAGTCTACTTTGAAAATTGGACCACGTATATACTGCTGAAAGCTCATGTCCAATGGTTGAGGCTTATGCTAGAAAGATGAAAGAAATTCAATTGTCTCTTAACATCAAGAAATGCATTTTTTTTCCTACAAAAATAGGTATACTATTGGGTCATGTAATATGTAAATATGAGATCAAGGTAGACATGCAAAAAATTAAATTGATCATGGACTTAAAAGCCCTATTGAACCAAAAGTTTTTTTTTTTGGGGGGGCACTCAAAATATTACAGAAAATTCATCTAACATTACTCTGACATAACTTTATCGATTGATGAACTACTAAACAAGGATGTTTAGTACAACTAGACCAATCAATGTGATGAATTTTTATGAGTACTTAAGAGGAATATGGTTGAAGCACCCATTTTGTAATTTCCCAACTGGTTGAAAATGTTTCACATCCATGTTGATGCATCAAATGTGGAAGTCATAATTGTACTAGCATAACCTAACAGTGATTCCATAGGCCATCCAAATTCCTACTCTAGTGAAAAGGAAAATAAAGTAGAAAGAAATTACTCGATGATGGAATTAGAAGCACTTTCCATGATTTTTTATTTACACAAAGTCCACCACTACCATTTGGCTAACTGTATTATATTCTTCAAATATCATCAAGCTTTAAGGTATCTGGTCAATAAACCAATGCTTCAAGGTTGAATCTATTGATGGTTATTATCATTCTAGGAATTTGAATTTGAAGTGATAGTTAGACCAGGGAAAATTTTTGTTAGAACCAACCACTTATCTCGATTAGAAATAGGAGAAGAATAAATGGAATTTGATGACAACCTGCTAGATGCACATTTATTTAAGTTCAAAGCCGTTCCTACTGAATTTGCAAAAATTGTTCAATTTTTGGATACTAAAAGAGAAGTTAATGGGTTATCTAAAAAGAAAAGGGAAATATTAGCAATAAAAGAAACCCCATTCACATTGATCAGTGAACAATTATACAATACAGGGATGACAAAAATAATTCAAATATGTGTTTGGGAGCATGAAAAGAAGTATAGTATAGGTGAATCTCATAAGGGATCTGTTGGAGGACATTAACAAGGAGACATGACAACTAGGAAAATCTTACAAGCAGGATTATGGTGGCTAACCTTGTCCTATGAATATCAAAAGAGATGTCCAAAAATGTGATGTGTCAAAGAATAAGCTGGCCGCCATCGAAAAACAAAATTCCACTCCACTCTATAAACCTGACCCTACCATTTGAGATTTGGGTTATCGACCTTGTTAGTACATTTCCCAAAATGGTGAAAAGGATGAGTGTAAAGCATAGTATCACAAGCGTGGAATACTTGACCAAGTGGGAAGAAGTTGAACCAGTCGAGGCTTGTACAAAATAAGTAGCAACCAAATTATCTATGAAAATATAATAACAAGATTTTTTTATCCCTTTACTCTAATTAATGACAAGGTTACATATTTTGTTAACTCTAGAATTAAAACAATGCTCCAAAAATCATAATTGAGCATATGAAGACAACAACTTATCACCCACAAGCCAATAATATGGTAGAGAATATTTTAACAAGACTTTACATATAGGTCACACGAAGATATGAAACATTGACAAATACGATTGAGATGACAAAATATCAGCATTTCTATGGAGATATCTTATGACATATAAACAATCGACTACACGCACATCATTCAAGTTATTCTATGATAAAGAAGAAATAATACCACTACATTACACCAAGAAATGCAGTAAGGATATAATCTATGCTAAAGTACAACATTCAGAAAGCTGAAAAAGAATGACTTCACTAGCTATATTGATTAGAAGAAGATAGATTGCACACACTTCACTAGAAACAAGCAAACAAAAAGTAGCAGAAAGTGTGGCATGATAAAGTCTACAGACAAAAAACTTGAAAGTAGATTATCTAGCATTACTATACGATAGTCAAATAAAGAGTAAGCCAAGGAAAATGGAAATTTCATGGTTAGGCTCCTCAAGTGTAGTGCAACTGAGGATGCTTCAAGAGAATCTATTTGAATTAGCAGTAAATGGTGCTCGACTAAAAAATATATCACTTAACAACTTCGGCATGTTAATGGTGAAAACCTCTACGAGGCACTAGGAGCATGGGCTAGTCTAACAAACAGGATGTGGAAGTATAGCATAATGACCATATGTATGATGCTTTTAAGTTTAAATTAAATCATTAAGATAAGCCAATAATTAGGATTATTAGGATAAATTATAAAATTTGGTACAATAACAACTATGCCAACAAATAATTACCATTAAAAGGAATCACCATAGAAAAACTAATACAAAACAATGGAGCAAGGCTACGAGATGAGAAATTTTTGGAATAATAAATCATATAAGAAACATAAGACGATATTGATAACCATAATAACATAAAAGAAGAAAAGGTCGTTGACTTAGATTTCAAGAACATTTCAAGAGGGAAATCAACCCAACCAAAATAAGAGAAGAAATATCACAAGTTGATTGTAATCTATGTTTTGATCAAACAAATGTACCTGACTTAGATATTATTACTGATGATGACATCACATCTAATTTAAATCACTTCAATGACTTGGCATGTTAAAAAATTGAGCAAACCGCCAAAAACAACATGACAACTTCGTCATGTTCCTTTCATGAGCTCGGAGTAATGGAAACATCCAACATTAATGTGATAGGACAAGAGAAACAACAACTCACAGATGAAATTAATAACGCTCTAAATACTCCATGCATAAAACCAAGTAAATCACTAAACTTACCCACCATTATTCTTGAGCTTTCACCAATAATAGCACTTGATCTTCCAGAAACACCAAACATTCCAAGTCCAACAGTCTTAGACTCAAATATCCATCGGTGCTTAAGAGGGAAAAAATTTAGGATGATTTTAAAATGGCATGGATATTCGTGCACTTTCAGGTCAAAGAAACCCCTGTCGAGGAAAGAGTGAAGGCTCAATTTGAGAAGAACATTGTAATAGAGTTGGAGGTTTAGCTCCACAACATCAAACAAGAAAATTCAATGAACATTCTTGGGAAAATCATTAGGCAGATTTAAAAAAACGGGGCATCTTTGACAAGAAATGGATTGCAGACTTCCAAATGTTGCACAAAGCAAGAACTAGAGATTATTTGGGTGCACCCTTGGTTGGAGATTTCCAAGGACTGAAGGAGGAAGCTACAAAATTTATAATCAGTTAGTAACACGATGGAGTTTTATGGTTTGAGAAGCCACTAACTATTATAGATACTTCCATATATAACATTATTGGGTTGTTGCATGGATGATATAATATCCTAAAAATCGTTGACCCCAATGCGTGGATTAGAGAATTTGCTAATATTATAACATCAAAAAACAATAGAGGAATTATTATTAGTCAAGTTTAGGACCATCGAGTGAAATGGGCTTGCATAATAGTCTCATTATGACTTACTTTGATAGCTCGAGAATACAATGTCAAATTGAAAGGTTGGAATCCATTGGTTAGATAACAAGTTCAAGAAAAAAATATAACTAGGCTGACCATGTGGTAGATATGTTGAAGACCAGCTTCTAGGAATTCTAAAATTTGGGTAAGGCCACTAGGTTCTCATCTTTGTTAATTTTTCTTGCTATGATGCATGTCTCACCATTCAGTGAAGTTACATTCACAAATAAATTCCCCCCTATGATGAAAATATACAAGTCTTTGTACATGGTTGATCGAGTAGTCCTGAGTCAGTATCCCTAGAAGAAATTTTTAGAAATTGGTTAATAAATTTGAAATTGGAGTAAAATAGATGGAGAGTGTCCAAGCAAATTCATCAAATGATACCTAACACATCAAACATCTAGCTAGGTCTTGACACGAGGAAGGTTTGGTATGTTAATCTAGATGATGCATAACCCAAGGAATTACCGTACCAACCTTTTATAAAACAATTTTTTGTTTAGTTAAGTCAGAAAACAAAAATTGTCTTCCCTATTCTAGAATGTGCTTGTGAACCAAAATTAAATTTCTCCTTCCATTTATATATGAAGAATAAGAAGAAGAAAGGGAAGCCCAAAAATATACAGAACCATTCAAGGTTGACTTGTCGGCCCCCTTTTTGGATACTTCTAAGAAGTTGATGAGTAAGGAGGTTGAAAAGATGATCGAGGAAGAAGAACAAATAGTAAGCATTAATTAGAAGTAAGTGTTAAAGGAAATCACACTTGATGATCCTAAGCTTCATAAAAGATTGGACAAAATATAAAAATAGGTATTGGAGAAAACAATAGTTAAGGGAAAAATCCACAAGTAAGTAGAAAAAACCACATGATTTTTTGGGGTCATGAGTCAAGTGAGATATCTTGCAATCACTAGGCCAAGCAAAAGAAATATTTACTAAAATAATAAAGAAAAGTATGTTGGCAGAGTGGGAATCATAACACCGATAGCAAGAACTGCAAATACAGTGGAGTGTTCCAATAGGAACACCTCCAGAACATCCAATGCAAGGTCAACCTAGTGGAGTTTAGAAGAAAAAAATGCATATTTCCCGTGAATCACTCTGACATATGTTGTGGGGGAGAATGGTGGGTAGCAGACACAAAAGTAAAAAAAAGATAGACACCTAGGAGAATTCATTAGAATAGGCTGAACCAACAGATCTGGGTAACGAAATGACAATTAAAGTAGAACGAGAGTCAAAGGAAGTACATGAAACACCCCAACAATAGGATAAAACTACTCAGTCAACCCTAGTGGGATAGGATTGTTAAAAAGTCCTAGTGAGTAAAAGGATCCAAAAAATTTGAAAAAACCAAAAGTGTAGGAAGAGTCTAAAACGACTACATTTCCATATGACTTAACATATGCATCTAATAGATATGTCTTTCATTTCTATAATACACAACAAATGAAGCTAGAGGAAGATGGAAGAAGATGTTGGCCAATAACGTTAAGCTATGGTAGAGGAAGCAACAAGAAGAGGAGATTTGGTCGGATTGCATGAGGTTAGTAGTAAAACAATTCCAAATCAACATTCCATCCTAGATTAATGATCCACTTACTTCCTTGTAGAAATTGGCCTACGAATTGGTAGATCACAATATACAAATAAATGAATAGTTCTCCCAATTACAACAAAAGGCTAAAGCACAAGGGAACCAAAAATGTCAGCCACCATATAGTAGGAGTATAAGTGTTGGGTCCCTATAATACTAGTGATTACCCCATTACTATTGTAGTTGTACCCCTTATTAAAAATTTTGTGTCCCTAGTGTCCCCATATTACTGTGCCCCATAGAATCTCTCTATTCTTATTTTTGTGGCTTTATATTATTATTGTTAGGTCGGTTGGGTTATATTGTGACTCCTTAGACTCATATATATACAAAGGAGGTTTTCTCATTTGAATCATCGAAGAATTTTTCATTTATGTAATGTAAAGGAGGTTTTCCCCTCAAAGAGGCTAGATTCTAAGGCGTTGATATATCTTTTCTATCCTTTCTTGAGCTGGTTTCATAAAATTTGGTATCAGAGCTTTGGATTCTAGGGTTTCACTGCTCCAAACAAGTCATCGTGGCCTTTTCTCTATAACTTTTTTTCTGTGACATTTCAGAAGCTAAAAGAAAAACCATTTGAGAAGACATCACACTGAATCTCAAGTCCACATTTCAGAGCTTTTCGCGCTATATTTTCGGAGATATGATCTGAGGAAGTTGGTCCTTTTGCAGAATCCTGAATTACATTCAAAACTAGTGACCTAGGGAAAATTGTCATAACGTTCTCTCTGATCATCAGATTGAAATTTCGTAAGAAGGAAAAGAAAGAGGACAGACTATAGTTTCTTGTATATAGTTTTCAGAGCCAAAGGTCAAAACAACGACATGTGGCATGTCATACAAGTTTGCTCTAAGGAATTAGTCTATAATCAGATCACTGTGGGAGATTTGGCAGAACTCTTCATTGGAGAATCCAATTGGGGTCAAACTGGTGGCATTGGAAAGAGGACACAGAGGGCTACCACAGATCACAATTTTAGAACTGGATGATCTGAAATTATAGAGATACATCAGAGGAAATATCGAGCTCCTACAAACTAAAAAAAGGTGTTTATATTTTTTTAAATGTTTGCTTAAGCTTGGTTTGAAAAATTATTTTGAAGGAATTCAAAGGGAATAGTAAAGCATTATTATTGGTAATTTATGCCCCAAGGAAAGAAAATGGAAACACCTAGTAGGCGACCTAAAAGCTCTAGCATGACTCATGAAGAAGTGGAAGAAATGCAACATGATATATCAAAATTACGAGACCAAGTGCAACAAGTGTCACTTGCACAAAAAGGAACAGAATCTAAGATGGATGGTTTAAAGAAAGGCATAGAAGCTAAGATGGATTGTTTAAAGAAAGGTGTAGAAGATAAGATGAATGACGTGGAAGCTAAGATGGACGATTTGAAGATAGATTTGAAGACAGACATGGAAGAATTTAAGATAAATATGAATAAGTTGCTACAAGAAAGGGTCACTAATGTTGCAAGGGTAGTAATGGAAACTCATGATGAGAATAAAAGAAATGTTAATCATGATTCCATAGACTCTAATGTTGGATCAAATACCCACCATATTCCAAAAATCGATATGAGGAAGTTTGATGGCAAAGATCCTGCAACATGGATATTAGAGATGGAGCAATTTTTCGATCTCAATAATGTGCAAAACACACAAAAGGTACGTATTGCAACATTATATATGGAACCAAATCAGTTTTTATGGTATCAATGGCTTTGCTCTCATAAAAAATTTATCACTTGGGCAGTTTGTATGGAAGAATTGATAGCACATTATGAGGATACAAAAAGCAACACCTTTTTTAGCCAATTGATAAGTCTCAAACAAAAGGGTTCAATAATGGAGCACATTGAGGAGTTCCAAAAATTGAACATAAGGGTAAAAGATATTCCAGAGGAGCATAGGATTGA
>APFE030788680.1:0-10701 GCA_000404065.3 Pinus taeda
TCTTTATACACATAGAAGTGTTATGTGGAAGAAAGAGAGAGAGATGGGGCAAGGGAGCCAGGGAGAAGTGAAAGGGTATGAGGGAGAGTGATAGAGTAGGGGAGAGACTGAAAGAGAGAGAAATCTGTTGCGAGCAGGGGGCGGTGTGAGGGAAGGGGAGGAAGGGGGAAAGAGAGGGGACATGGAAGGAGAGGGAGTGGGAGTGAAATAGAGAGGGGGGAGAGGGAGCAAGGGAGGTGGAGAGGGAGTAGGGGAGGTAGAGGGAGAGACATGGAGCCAAGAAACCAGAGTGAGTTGGAGACGAGTAGGAGAGGGGGAGAGAAAGAGAAAGAGAGAGGGCAGAGTGAGAGAGTAGGAGAGAGGTTGATGAGGTGTTGTAAGGGGAAAGGGAAAAATGGAGGAGCGGAGAGGGAGTGAGAGAAAGGGAGCGAGGGAGGTGGATAGCTTGTGAGGGAGAATGAGAGGGAGTGAGGGAGGGAGAGGGAGAGAGGGATAGAGAAAGGGTGCAAGATAGAGAGGTGGAGAGAAAAAGGGATAAGGGGAGAGGAAGAGAGAAGGAGAGGGAGAGAGGGGAGTAGAGTAAGAAAGTGAGAGGGGAGAGGGAATGAGAGAGGGCATGAGCGAGTGAGGGAGGTGGGAAGGGATTGAGGAAGAGGGAGTGAAGGAGGTATGGGGGGAGAGGGTAAAAGAGGAAAAGGGAGAGGGAGTGAAGAAATGACACATGGGGTAGGGGCATGAAGGAGCGAGGGAGAAGCGGGGAGAGGGATTGGGAGAGTGGGCATGGGAGAGAGAGAGAGGGAGAGGGAGAGGAAGTGAGGGAGAGAGAGGGTGTGATAAAGAGAGAGGGGGGGATGGTGTTGGACAGAGTGTACGATAGAGGGTGTGACGGAGGTGGAGAGGTTGCTAGGGAGAAGGAGAGGGAGTGAGGGAGAGAGAGGGAGAGGAAGAGGGGGATAGAGAGAGGATACAAGAGAGAAAATGGGAGAGGGAAGGGGAGAGCGAGGGAGGGAGTGAAAGAGAGACAAGGAGAGAGAGAGAGGGGAAAAGGGGGTGATGTTTGGGAAATGGAATAAGAAAGAGAAGGGGATAAAGGGAAGAAGGGAGAGAGAGAGAGAAGGAGAGAGAGAGGGAATGTGAGAGGGTGTGTGGGAGGTGGAAATGGAGTGAGGAGAGGGAGAGGGAGTGATGGAGTTATGGGGAGAGAGGGGGATAGAGGGAGAGGGAGAGAGAGAGAGGGAGTGAGGCAGTCACACATGGGGTAGGGGCATGAGGGAGCGAGGGATAAGACAAAGTAAGATATGGAGAGAGAGGGAGAGGACAGAGGGATTGTAAGAGTAGGGATGGGAAAGAGGGGGGAAGAGGGAGAGGGAGGGGAAGTGATGGAGGAATAAATAGGATTTTATTAATAGATAGGGGCGGAGAGAGGTAGATGGAGAGGATGAGAGAGGGAGTGAGGGAGGTGGAGGGGTTGCGAGGGAGAAGCAGAGTAAGTGAGGAAGGGAGAGGGATTAAGAAGAGGGAGAGGGAGAGAAGGATAGAGAGAGGCTGAAAGAGAGAGAGTGGGAGAGGGAGTGAAATATTCCTCATTCACCATTAGATAGGATCTTCATCATTACATCGAGTAGTTTTAGTAAGGGAATAGTAAATTACATAACCATTCACAACCACTATTGTAGCATATTAACATAAACTTCATGATGTAACTTTCAATCAATTCCATGATTATTTTAACTATTAGTTCATCATATTCTTGACAATATAAGTGTCACATCATGCAAGGAATCAACATTATAAATATGACACAACATGAAACCACATCATTTGACATTGATATACCCTAGAAACTCTGTAGGGTAAAAACTAGCAAACATTTAATTTTATTATTAAACACTCATCAGGGTGTTCACCCCTCTCTTATTGGTTATAAGGGAGTCCATCCCTTGAGCATTGTTATAAAACATTACAAAAAATATCATGTCAAAAACAACGTAACTTGTCATAAGATATTACAATCATCATGACATCATTTACCCACAAGCCCTTGAACATTATGGCTTTAGAGCCTGGTTCTTGCCATCAATGGATTATCCTAAGGTTGACATTCCTTTAGTATGCATAGAAGACTAACTTATTTCCCACCATAATGGTACTTAATCCAACTTTGTATGTCGTAGCCTTTTCCTTCAACTTCTATTGCCAACAACCTTTGATATCATTATTAAATCAATTATTAATCAAATCAATTCATAAATATATACTATTGGTGCTTCACCATCTATTCATGTACATTCATGAAATGCAAACAAAATGTTGTGACATGCTCCCTTTAACACTGCGTATGAATTAGTTATAAGCGTATAACCATCAATATAATTCTATAAACAAATGCCACATTAACTAATATTCCCCTCACATAAGCCCACATTCTTTCCAGACAAATCACTACAATTGTCTAGACATTACTTTAAAAGAAACTAGCATATCAGTTATGATCTTTGTGCATGTGAATTACATAAAATATATCAAAATAAGTGTGGGAGAGAAAGGGATGAAATGAGATATAGAGAGAGTGGGGGAATAAGAGAGGGCGAGAGGGTGAAGGAGTAAGGGAGGTGGAGAGAGAATGAGTGAGAGGGAGAGGGAATGAGGGAGGTAGAGGGAGTGTGGAGAGGGAGGGAGAGTGATGAAGGGAGGCAGAATGGGGGAGGGAGAGAGGGAGGTATATGGAAAGGGAAAGGGGGAGAGAGTAAAACGGAGAGAGAGGGAAAGGGGGATATATATATATATATATATATAGTGAGAGAGAAATAGAAGGGTTACGATGATGATGCGAGGGGGAAGGGCATGAGGGAGAGAAGGAGAGGGAGGAAGTAAGGGAGGGAGAGAAAGAGAGTTTAGGAGAGGGATATATGGAGAGGGAGAGAGAGTGAGGAGATGGAGAGGGAGAGAGGGAGAGGAAGAGAGGGAGAGAGATATCAGGGAGAGGGAGAGGAAGTGGAAGAGAGATAGAGAGAGAGGGGTTGATAGAGAGAGAGTGAGGGAAGGAGACAAAGTGGAGGAGGAAGGGGGAGAGGAAGAGGAAGTGAGAGGGAGGAAAGGTGAGGGAGAAGGAGAGGGAAAGAGAGGGAGTGGGAGAGAGACATGGATAGAGTGAGAGAGAAAGAGAGGATGTAAGGGGGAAATTCAAGGGGAAATGGAATGAGGGAGAGAGTGAGAGGGAGGGAGCAAAGGAGGTAGATAGAGAGGGGGGTGGAAAAGGAATTAGATAGGGGTTGAGGGAGTGAGGGAGGTAGAGAGGGAGAGAGGGAGAGAGAAAGTGAGTGAGAAGAGGCAGGTGGAAAGATGGAGTGAGGGAGAGAGAGTTAGAGAAAGTGAGTGAGAAGAGGCAGATGGAAAGATGGAGTGAGGGAGAGAGAGAGTAAGAGAAAGAGGGGGAGAGAGAGAGAGATAGGGGAGAGAGGGAGAGGAAGATGGATATACTGGGAGAAATAGAGAGAGATAGGGAAAGAGTGGGAGAGTGAGAGAGGGGGAGGGGAAAATGTAATGAGAAGTATTTTGAGGGAGTGAGGAGTAGGAAGGAAGCAAGAGAGAGAGGGAGAGGAGGAGAGGGACAGAGAGAGGTGGAGAGAGAGAGAGAGAAGAATATGAATAGTATGAGTGAGATAGAGAAGGTGAGAGGAAGTGGGGAAAGGAGAGGAATATGGGAATACTAGAGGGAGGGAAAAGGTGGAAGAGAGAGAGAGAGATATAGAGAGAGGGGTAAGGAGTGAGGCAGAGTGAATGTAGGCTAACAAGTGAGGGAGTAAGGAGAGGGGGGTAGGGGGAGGCAGGTGCATTGAGCGAGTGGAGTAGTGATGGACAAGGAGAGGGCTTGGGGTCGAGAGAGGGAGAAAAATAAGGGATGGAGAGAGAGGGGGGGAAGAGGGAGAAGGAGAGGTAGAGAGAGGGATATAGTGAAAAAGTAAGAGAGGGTGTGAGGAGGTGATGTAAGCGTAAAGGGAATGAGGGAGTAAGGGAGAGGAAGGGAGTAGCGGATTGAGACAGAGTTAGGAGGAATATGAGAGGTAATATTGTTCCTTAAGAAACCAATTTCCTGGCTGTAGGGAAATTGTGCTTAAGATATTAACAAATATTATTTACTGTCACTTATTATTTATTATATTACCAAATGAAAGACTTGGAAAACTTGGCCTTAGACTCTTAAAACATGTATGACCAGAACATCTCAAAATTCCATTCTTTACTAAATATAAATGATGAATGAGGAAAGTTTGAAGGGGAAGTTAAAGACAATACGCTGATTTCTGACAGGAACCATTATTTGTAACTTAGAGAAATTATGATCATGAGAAATAAATCATATACAATATGCTATTCTTTCACAAAAACTACTACCTATAACTTGGAAAGGAAGTGAGCACTTTAAATATAGGAGCTCTCTTTAAGGGATTTTACCCTGCAACTTCATTAATACACTTAAAAAGAAGAAAACATTGCATGACACATGATAGTGAAACTTACAAATTATATGTAACAACTCCTAGAAAATTCTGGTGTTTTCATTAATCAATGATGTTATCAGGAATATAGTGGCCTGGTTCTCCAAAATTCCAACCCTTTCTTAGAAAATTTTCCACTTGTATACATTGTGGAAGAGTTATTGATTTCTAAAACCTATCTAATTGCTTTCTAACTATATGAAATAAAACTACTAGAGAATTTACAGAGGGTAAAAAAACCTTGAAGAACAAGAATTAACAAAACAAAACTGAATTTAGAAAAAGATGGTAACTACTAGCTTGTTTTGTTGGCTCGCTGCTAAATTCCTCTATAAACACTCTAATGATGCTTAGCTCCTCTTAGCTGTAATGTAATGTGTTTAGTTTGTATAATCTTGGGCATTCTGATTGGCCAAAATGCAAAGAAATATATATCAGATCTGTCTTGCTTTTCAACTTCGGCTCTAATACCTAATTTTCCACATTACAAAGTGAAATTAATGTTAACCTCTCATTAATACGGAACTCAAAAATAGTAAATCCTACTTTATAACCTGTCAAATCCACCCGTATAGTTCTCTGTTAACTTCCATCACAAATCGCAATCGGCCTGATGATCCCTATAAAACTTAAGTTATGCACCCTTAGGCCGCATAACTATGAAAATGTTGGATTTATGTGTAAACCTTTTATAATTAAAATATATCATAAAATATCGTAATCGGCATAGGAACCATATATCTATATATATATAAATGTTATAATGGCCACAGACCCAACGGAAGAATTAACCATAACGAATGTAATATCGGGTCCAGCCATTACAAATCGCAATCAATGTTTATCAACATATCTGTGTAAAGGCGGACCCGTTGTATTTTAAAATATGATATATATACATTTGGGTCCTGCCCTTATTGCATATTGTGATCAGCGTTGTCATATGCATATATATAGATTTCATATTATTTTGGACCCGTCATTGTTGTAAAATACACCATATAAATTTTTGGGTCTGGAACCCAATCACTAATAGAGATCAACGTTTATCTGTGGTGTCACCATCCATAACGTGGACCCGCCAAACTTTAAAACGTAGCTTATAATATGTCGGGTCCGGTAATATTTTAGCATTAGTTTTCTTTGAAAATGCGATATATTTCTTCATTTCTTTTGCATTATGATTTCCGATAGAGTTATGTTTTTCTATATACATATATACATGTACACCCATATAACCCTTTGTTAAGGTATAAAGTCCCCTAGGGCTTTGGGTCTGAACCCTAGTAGAGCAGGAGTAATATATAGCAAAAAACAAGCAAATAACTCAGGAAAAATGTTTGAACAAGCAAACTATACGAGGATGTACATACCTAGGGGTCCTTCGTTCGGGTAGTTCTAGTCAGGGTTCAAACTCTTTGCAACTCCTCACGATCTTTGAACTTGCAAAACAACAAATTCAAAGACACACAGTAGCATATAAATAAAGCATTAAAATGAAATCAACTTTATGACATATAAGTAGATGGTTAGTTATACATTAAAATAGTCATTTACACATAAACCAGAACAATGACATTAGATGCATGAACAAAGTTGATATAAGGAACAAGATATTTTTTCTTTTATTGTAGATAACTATAATAAAAGCATAGAAAGAGTTCACTTGAGTCTTCCACTTCTGCCTCCAAGCGGAATCGTCCTCCAAGTCCATCCAGTATTGGTATTCAAAAGGTTGCTTCCATAACCAACACAAGGATATCTCCCACAAGTGAAAGGATGTCAACTCTCAAGGAAACAAGGGTTTCCTGAACTTGGGGAAGTGCTTGAAGCACAATGATCCTCAGACTTGATCAAGGGATAATCTTAATAGAGTAATTCTCTATTTTATCTCCTCCTTAAGGCCTTTCCATTGAATTATTTTTATACTTCTCCCAAAGTAGTTTCTTAGCTGGGAAGGAGACGCGAACAATTGGCTCACAGGCGCTAATAGGTAATCAACAGGTAAAACCCATGATCTCTGCCCATAGCTAAGGAAATTTAATTTTTTAAAGTGTTTTAAGACATATACATGGGTTGGGTATATACTGACCCGTGTGTCCACGCATTTAATACAGGACAAAGTCACGTAGAGGTAGTAAAACAATGTTTTCTAAATATTTGGACCAAGTCTGGAAGGAGGGGTTTCCCTAGGCCATAAGCCAAGCATCACAAATACATAAGGTGGTATTTGGATCTATAACACCCTCGACCTCTGATATATCATTATTGCTTCTTCTTTTTTCTTTATCTCTTTTTTAAAGTATTTTCAAAAGATTTTTTGAATGAAAAATAAATGTTATGGAAAGATGCATGTTACAACATCTCGCTCCACCTAGGGATAGTGATTTTTCCATAGAAGCACTAAGAATCGTAGATTAGTGCCTCCACCTTGGGCATGGAGTCATATATTGCTCTGCATAAACTGAAATACTATGGCATTTGTACAATGAATTCACTCTGCTATTCACAATTAATTTATGCTTATTCTTTAGAATTGGAAGTAGTGTTTTAAATGTTGTCCATTAATAGGCAACTATAAAGTCTCACCGTCAAGATTTTCAAGGATGAAGGTATTATTGGATCTCACTTTAGAAATTTCCCATGTTTACCCTCATCTTCTCTTTTGGTATCCCATCACAATACTACGTATGCAACTTAAAAATCGATTTCCTTGGATTTCCTCTCAAAAACATTTTTCATCTTGGATTGATATATAATCAATTGTCCCTTACCTTGTCCCTATTTTCGCTAAGCTCCATTGATTTGTTCATTCTTCTTACCAAAGCATTTGGCTCTTCCTTTGCCTCCTGAATCATAAAAGAGCTTGAGTTCTGTATACTGATTCAAAAGGTGATTTCCCTATGGATCTCCTTGTAGTTACTCTAGCAGCCCATAAAGAAAAGTTTAGCTTAGCATCCCAATCTCTTTGATTTTCTGCAATGGTTTTCTTTAGGATCTTCATCAAAGTCTTGTTAGTAGACTTAGCTAATCCATTTCCCTGATGATGGTAAGATTTTGAAGGAGACAAAATAACATTATTCTTTTGACAAAAAGTGATGAACTTACTTGAGTTGAAGAATTGAGCGTTGTCTATTATAATTTTAACGGGACATCCAAATCTGCTAAAAATATTTTCTTCCAGGAATTTCATCACTATCTAATCGTTTGCCCTCTTAGTAGGAATTGCATCTACCCATTTGGTGAAGTAATATGTTGCTATGAGAACCCACATGTGTTGTCTCCCTAAGGGTGGATTGATTTCTCCAACAAATTCCAATCCTCATTGTCTGAATGGCTCCTCTATGAAGACAGGAATTAAAGGTCAATGAGCTAATCTCTTCTTCCCAGCAAAAAGTCGACACTTTTGACAACTTCTAACAAACTTATAGGTATCACCAAATAAGGTAGGCCAATAAAATATAGCCTCAAGGATCTTATGTGCAGTTAATTTCCAACTATAATGTCCTCCACAAAATCCCTCATGATAATCTTTGATTGTTTTGATAAATTCATCTTTTGTTAAACATAGTAATAGAATTCTAGCAGGATCCTTCCAGTATAATCTGCCTTCCATAATCGCATATGGATGTTCCTTAACCTTCAGTTCCCTATACTTTATTCTCTCTAAGGATTGAGGACAAGAAAGAAAGCACAAATAATGAATTATATGTTTATACCATTTCGAACATAAAAATTTATACCTGATCTTCATTCCTAGATCTTTTTCTCCTTCATTTTCTTCGGCTGCTTTTTGATTTATAGGTGCCAACAAAGTTAATTCCCAATGCCTGAAATTTTGATTCTATTAACATTTTTAGCATTTAAGTTCTAAAAGCTTTCAGGGTTTTACCAAGGCATACACCTGCTTCTCAAGAATATTATATTTCAGCTTAGAATCTCTAAGAATCTTACTGAAGAATGCAATCGGCTGCTCTCTCCCTTCATCATTCTTCTGTAGTAAGATAGCAACTATCAAACTTCATGAGGCAAATGAAAAAACTTGGAAAGGCTTCTTATAGTCAGGGTTGATTAAGACTGGAGCTGCTTGCAATGCCTCTTTAATTCTAGAAAATGATTCTTTAGCTTCCTTGGTCTTGTGCACTTCATTCTCCTTCTTCAACATATTAGTGATTTCTTTCAAGATTTTTGCATAATTGGATACAAATATTCTTAGGAAATTAATCTTTCCCAGAAACTTTTGAATATCCTTTTTACTTCTGGGAAATGGTATTTTCTACATAGCTTATACTCTGGCTGGATCTATCTTCACTCGTTCTCTGGAAACAATGTGTCCCAACAATTTTGCTTCGTCCAAAGCAAAAATTGATTTCTTGGGATTTAAATAAAGTCCAAATCTTCTACATTTATCAAAAGTCCTTTTCAAATGATCTAAGTGTTCTTCATCAGACTTGAAAAAATAGTAATATGATCCAAATATATTACTACAAACTTATCTCCAATAAAAGAAATTTCCATAGCCCTTTGAAATGTATCTCCTGTATTCATCAATCTGAAAGGCATTCTGGCATACATAAATGTTCCCCACAGAGTTGTGAACATTGTTTTCTTCTAATCCTCCTTGTCCATAGCCACCTGGTTATAACCCAAAAATCTATTTAGCATTGACATTCTAAAAGATCATGTTACCTTTTGCAGCACATGGTCCATTTTAGGGAAAGGATAATTTTCTTTCAAAGAAGCTCTATTTAGATTTCTGAAGTCAACACACAACCTTATTTCTCCATTTTTCTTTCTCACAAGTACCCAATTAGCCACCCAATTAGAATATCTGAGTGGGACTATGACTTTAGCATCAAGCAACTTCTTGATCTCCTTTTCAATTGATGGTAGAAGCAGAGGATTTATCTTCCTAAGCTTCTATTTGTAGGGTTTAACCCCCTCCTTCAAAGGAATTTTATGTTGAATAATATTTACATCATATGTTTTGATATCTTCATAGGACCATGCAAACACATCAGCATAATTCTTGAAATCTTTAATATATATTTCTTGAAAATTAGGTGGAACTCCAACATATAATTTGACTAACCTGGGATTCTCTTAAGTACCAATGTTGTGATCTTGAATATGTTCATACTATGAGATTTTCCTTGAGTCCACAGCCACATAATTTGATTTAAAAATCCTTTCAAGAGGAACATTTCCCTTTAACAGAAAAATGTCTTTTAATTGAAAGATCTTCTGATTTTCTATTGAATCTTTAAAACCACTAGCTCTTGCAATTTCTGTTGTATCTTCTTCGTCCTAATCAATATGTGTACCCTGGAACTCCTCAACCATATTCAAAAACTCCTTAATATGCTGGTCATCTTCAAAAACTTGCAGGTTCTTAACATTATTAGGAACAGAAGGTCTGTATCTCATTTCTACCGCATATCTTAATCTTGGATTAATAGGAGGTTTGAAAGTGCTAGTAGCCACAACCAATGAATCTGCCAATCTATTTTCATCCCTTGGAATGAATTGAATGTTAAAAGCTTCAAAGAAATTTTCAATCAAATCCCATACCTCATTTCTGTATGCCCAGAGTCTAGGATGCTTTGTTTGGCAGTGATCCTTTATTTGCTTAATAATTAGCTCCAAATCTCCAAAAGCAAAAATTGACTTCACTCCCACCTCTTTGGCTGTTTGTAGCGCAATAATCAAGGACTCATATTCTTCCATGTTGTTAGTTTCCTCAAACTATAATTTGAAGGAAAAAGCAAAAAAATTACCTCGAGGTGCAATTAGAAGAAAACCAACACTTCTTCCTTCCTTGGAGTAAGCTCCATCAAAGGAACATTTCCACACTTCTCCCATTTGTAGCTTTGTAATTATATTGGCTTAAGAAAGCTGCTTCTGATTATCTTCAACCAACTCTGCATTATCATGCAATGCAAAACAAGCAACATCATCCTTCTCCTAACTACACACAGGTGAGTTTCTTGCTCTGTTTTTTGTAAAAAAAATTACAAACCTAGTTTCTTTGTACAATCTCCTCTCCTCCCCATCAAAAACTGGTATAAAAATGTATGTAAAATCCAACTTCAAAACACCTTCCAGTTTAGCCCCCAAAGACCAAGATAGAAGCATTCCAAATCTAGTAGGGATATCTGCTACTACAACATCCATGACCAAGCTTCTAGCTGAATTTGGGCTA
>APFE030788685.1:982-20714 GCA_000404065.3 Pinus taeda
GAAAGTAAAGAAATAAAAACAAAGAAGGCTAAAAATCAAGTTGCATGTAGACACATGGAGTGTGTGCATGTGGTTCCCCATCCAATGTTGTTCTATTTAATAGATGATGAGGAAGATGAGAGGCATTCTTGCATTCTATCATTCCGAGATGCTATCTTTCATTCTCTTGGGAGAATGGTATACTAAGACTTAGGAGCACTAGTAGTAGTCGTTGATTGAGGGCTCGGGGGTGGCCAGTTGTAGCAGAATTCTACACAATTGAGCCTACGGTTGGGAGGAGAGTCGTCCCCAAAATCTTGTGATCACTTGGCAGGCTGCAAGTACAAGTAATAGAGGTAAGTTCATTGTAAGTATTTGTTTTCCATTAAGACATTAATTTTAGTTTTATTTGGTGCTGTTACACATAACATATATTATCTCCAAAATAAATTCAACATGCTATGCTATATTGAGTACATATTACTACATGTCATCTCAACGACTTGTTGCACTGTTTTGATTTAATCAGAACTTTGAGCTACAGGTGTCAGGACTCAATAAGGGTATGGTTAACTACGACTTATTAATACAAGATTTATGAAGCAATGAGAGCAATATTTATGAGTGTGGGTTATTCAACACAACATTTAGTTATTGATGCGGTAGCTATCTATTAGAATTAATGGAGAAATCCAAACTTAGTTTACAGTTATAGTGATGATAGGATTGAGACTCTAATTTTAGATCTCAGATCCTAATATTCAGGGTGTGATTAAAACCAATTGATTGTGAGAAAGCCTATATGTACTAGGATGTTCTCTTGATTGAACATAATAGATTGTGTGAGTGTTAGTACATTCTTCAGGTATCTTACTTGGAGAGTCGTTTAGTTAATAAATCCGTTTTTTTATCATGGTATTAGAGCTCCAAGAAAGAGAGGCATGTACGCTGAGTTGAGGGATGATACATCGTCGCTGGGAAGCTGAAGAGTAGTTGCGACGAGTCGTAGGCAAGCGGAAGAGTAATTGTGACGATAACCTTGGTCTCTTCATGCGAATTTTATTTTTCACATTGTTGTAGGATTGTGATGTGCCTCTGCGACAATCATCGCAGGAATAAAGGGTATCTCTATGACTAGTCGCAGATGCGTGGCTTAATAGCTGCGACAATTGAGTAGCTGCGTTTTTTTCTAGTTGCGTATGCTTGGAAGCTGCGTATTGCATGGGCTGGTTGATGCTGCGCGTGATTGAAGGTAGCTTGACTGCTGAAGCTGCCAGCTGAACCTGCGTCGAGGAGAAGGAGGATGATCAAGGCTGCGTGTGCCTGGAAGTTGCGTAGAAAACGTTTACTGTGTTTTTTTTTTGTTGAGGAAGGAGTTTGTCATAGTTGTGTGGTGGCTCCCTGTTTGCCTGAGGGAGAAGTGTGGAGCGTGAGGATTCAGATCTGTAGCGTGAAAGCAGAGGTTGGATACTGCATCAAAGCCGAGGAGGCTAGACCTGCGTTGAGTAGGGAGGCCAACTATGACTATTGTGATCCGAGCGCAGTGGAAACTTGGTGGTGGTGCCTTCCCGTAGGAGGTTGAATCTTGGTGGTCGCACAAAACTATGAGGAGGCAAAGCTCTGAGGAGGTAGGGCTCTAAAGAGGCATGGCTCTGAGGAGGTAGGGCTCTGAAGAGGCAGGGCTCTAAGGAGGCAAGGCTCAGTCGGATCTGCTGCAACTGATTTGAAGGTAGAGTGTGTGGGCATTGCAGCAGTGGCGTGAAGATTGTTGGCAGATCTAGTGCAGAGGAGGCATGGAGTGGCTCTACCATCTGCTAGGAGGTGCTTCTACTTGGTTGAGTTTTTTATGCACCATATTTCCTGCGTAGAGGTTGCCGCTGTAGCGAGGTTGGCTTCTCACTGTGGCCGTGAGATCTACAGCTGTGGAGTGGATCTGTGATGACTGCGTATGTGGTTTGGAAGCTGCGTGGGTGTAGGGAAAATCCGTTGATGCTGTTTTTTTTGTTGAGTTTTGCAGCGTGCAAAAGGTTGCAAAAATGCTACTATAAGGAGCTTGCACCTGCTTGAAGAACGTCGTGAGGTAGAGAGGAACTCGCACCAGCCTTGCCACATGGAGGAGCGGTGAACGTGGAGCATAGGTCTGATCCCACAATCTATGAAAAAAAGGGCGATATGCTGTTTGTAGAAGTGTGTTGTTTGCTGTTTGGGATCAGTGAAGAAGTAGATTGTGGCCGTGTGAAGGAGATCGTGGCTGTGCAGAGCAAGATCTTTGCTGAGTTTAAATTATTTCATTTCCTCCTGGCCCCTATCCACTATAATCGAGCTCTCTATTTCCATTGATAGTCATATTCGACCAGCTGATTGTTTGCTTTGATAATATCTCACTTGCATCATTACGGGGAGTGCACACTTCGTTGTCATATTTCCAATCTAATTGCCACATAGATTCCACATTTGAATTCGAATGGTGAGACCTCTGGGCCATACATAAATTTTTAAATTGTCATCATCAAGTATCTGTGGGACATGAGTAGATTGCAGAGGTTGTGAGTTGCTGGACTGGTATCCGTGTTATAAATCTCGATCAGAATGAGGAGGAGCAACAGTTAGGTCTGGTGGGCAAGTTGCATAAAAGAATTATTGGCCAAGATGAGGCAGTTTAGGCGGTAGCTGAAGCTATGTTGAGATTGTAAGCTGGATTAGTTT
This sequence comes from Pinus taeda, assembly GCA_000404065.3. Lineage (NCBI taxonomy): Eukaryota > Viridiplantae > Streptophyta > Pinopsida > Pinales > Pinaceae > Pinus > Pinus taeda. The sequence continues at coordinate 3,668 of APFE030788685.1, forward strand.
GTAGTTGCATGAGAGCAGCTAGGCGTGCCTCTAGATCTGCGCAGTGGCAACAACTTTGTTTGGAGTGTGGACACGTGAATTAGTGGACGCAGTGGCACAACGAGTTTGGCAGGCATTCCAGGACTACTTAAGCGCTTCAACTCTTTAGAGAGGTTGAATTCAGCAGAGAGGTTGAATTCTGCCGAGAAACCCTTCAAGATCGGTGAATTTATATGCCAAGACTTCAACTTGAATGCCCCAAGAAAAGTGCAGTGGGCAGCAAACTAGTCCTAGTCAAAGTGTTCTTGCAAGGGAGAAAATAGAGGGAGAAAATGGGTCTTCATAGTAAATTGAAAGAGTCTCGAAGAAAATTCAAGAGAAAGCATCAACGAAGAAGTGAAAAATATTGTTTTGCAGAATTTTGTGATGTGTTTTAGGTTGACAGTGATGGACCAACTGTTGATCAAGATGCAGATTTGGAATTTGGTAAGATTATTAAATGGTTAATGCCAAATTTACCATCCTTTTCAGGTATGAATTATGAAAGCTGGGCAAATGAAATGAAAACAGTACTATGGAAGGTAAATTTACTGGATTATGTTAAAGATGTTATTAATGATAGTGGAGATGCATTAGTATTAAGTCTTATAACATCTGCAGTAGATGACAACATCATACTCAACAAAATATATGATTATGGAGAGATTCTTAGTATAAAGTTTTTATGGGATGTTTTAGAGATGAACTACTGTTTGAATGAGAGCAATGATGCTGAAGATATTGCTCTTGATAATGATCCCATATTTGATTGTGAAACTAAAGATGCAATGATGGGTGATGAATGTGTATATGTAATTGAAATTTATGATGATGAAAACACATCCATTATTGTAGAACCTAAAAGTTTTCCTGATGCATAAATCAAGTTTGATGAGACCTATATACCTCATGATGAGTGGATCAATTTGATGATTGAAAAACATCTTATTGATGAATTACTATTTGATGAGAAGGAAGGCATATCCTCACATACAGATCAAATGAAGAAGATCACTTCAACAACAAAACTGAGTGAAGAGTCTGAAGGCATAATTGTGACAATAGAAAGGGATGAAGTAGGGAGAGATGGTGAAATGAAAGCTCTCCTGAAGGAGCAGGAAGATGAAAGTAAATGTGGTCCTCTTTTATAAATCTAACATTGTTTTTTATGCAGATGTTGGGAGGAAAGAAACAACAACGAATTTTGAAGAAGAATTGAAGTTTCTTGAAGCATGGCTGGGAACACCATGTCTTTATGAAGTCAACAAAGAAGTTGCAGTAATGAATGGTGAAGACATCATCGCTGGCGTTCATATAGTTGACACCAGAAATAGTGAGAAGGAAAATTCTCCTATCAAGCCTGCCATAATTCTGAGGAGGACGAGAATGAGAATTCAAGTTTTTTTTCATAGGGGAAGAAATGAGGTGATGATACAACACTACCTCATGGCAAAGAAAGTGAAGATGAAGTCTCATCCACAAATGAACAAGCATGGACTCTCAAGCAAGAAGACTAAGATGAAAACTCTGTTACCTAGGCGTTTCATGTTTTAATTGTAAGCCTAGCTGAGACTGAGATCAGCAGGCGTTGCATGTCATTTGAATTTTATAGTGAACCATTTCTCCATTAAGGGGGAGTGTTAGAATTAATGAAGAAATCCAAACTTAGTTTACTGTTATAGTGATGATAGGATTGAGACTCTAATTTTAGATCTCAGATCTTAATATTCAGGGAGTGGTTCAAACCACCTGATTGTGAGAAAGCCTATATGTACTAGGTTGTTCTCTTGATTGAACATAATAGATTGTGTGAGTGTTTGTACACTCTCCAGGTATCTTACCTGGAGAGTCGTTTAGTTAATAACTCCATTTTTTATCACTTTCGAATAATATCACCCAATGCATATGAGAAACGATTTAGGAATTTTTAGGTGTAGATAGACCTCTAAATAAATTTCATAATTGGTATTGATCAAATTATACCACATCGACCATGAATATATCTCTATTAAGTTCTCTTTAGAGCTCGATTAGTGGGTAAATGTAGCCCTTAGGAAGAATTTTTTTGGTAGGGCGGAACACAAAGAGCGGACCCCTCTCTTGCATATGTCACAGGATACCCCGCTCACCATTGGATCATCACAAAAGCCATCTGCCATTTGATCAAAGGCTTAGATCCACGCAGGGAATGTGGAGTGTGGATCTCGCTCACTTGCTGACGTCACAAGGGAGGGCCCATACTAAATCTTCGCCGTTCATGCCGGCTACCAAACCTGACTATAGCAACACACATTTAACATGTTTTTGTGGATTGACATGCATGAAGGAGCTTGATTTTGAGACCAAATTTATCATACCAAAAAGAGAGTCATCACATTTCTTCATTGAGCTAGGGATGCATGCATTCAAGTCAGTGGTCACAACGCTAGGATTGACATGCATTTTTGAGACCAAATTTATCATACCAAAAAGAGAGTCATCACATTTCTTCTTTGAGCTAGGGATGCATGCATTCAAGTTAGTGGTCACAATGCTAGGATTGAAATGCATGAAGGAGCTTGATTTTGAGACCAAACTTATCATACCAAAAAGAGAGTCATCACATTTGTTCATTGAGCTAGGGATGCATGCATTCAAGTCAGTGGTCACAACACTAGGATTGACATGCATTTTTGAGACCAAATTTATCATACCAAAAAGAGAGTCATCACATTTCTTCTTTGAACTAGGGATGCATGCATTCAAGTTAGTGGTCACAACGCTAGGATTGACATGCATGAAGGAGCTTGATTTTGAGACCAAACTTATCATACCAAAAAGAGAGTCATCACATTTCTTCATTGAGCTAGGGATGCATGCATTCAAGTCAGTGGTCATAACGCTAGGCGGAGTAGATTTATGGAGTTAGTTTTAGATAGAATGATATATTGTTTAGATAGATCAAATTAGGGAACATAATCACCTTCCATACAACACACACCCACCATATGCATGGAATATCCTTATGAGCGAGGGTTATTGCAAGGGGATGTTCACTGCCTACTTGCTTTAGAGAGAAGGGGTTTTCAGGCATACATAAGTGATGATTTTCAATTATTTTTCAATGTCATTGATTAATCTGATCTTTGTAGTGTGAATTCAACGTATGCCTATAAATGGAAGGGATGCTATTGGATATAGCACTGGTGGCTATGGAACGATCGACAAAAGTAGGACCACCACTGACACATGTAAAAGGTTCCTTAACTCTTGGAGCATAAAGAAAAGGTTAGGGATGTTCCCTTGGATGTTAACCAGGACTCTTGCAACCTATAACTATGATCATTGTATATATAACTACAATGTATAAGCTCCCGTTTAATGCAACATTAACAAAATGGCAATTGCATAAACACATTGGATACATGAAACCTATCTAAATACAATACTCTATGATTAACTAAAAACATGCATTCAAACAAATGAAACTATATCAATTTCAATACTTCACAATTAACTAAGAACATGCATTGAAACAAATGAAGCTATATCAATTTCAATACTTCACGATAAACTATATCAATTTCAATACTTCACAATTAACTATAAACTATATCAATTTCAATACTTCACAATTAACTAAGAACATGCATTGAAACAAATGAAACTATATCAATTTCAATACTTCACGATAAACTATATCAATTTCAATACTTCACAATTAACTATAAACTATATCAATTTCAATACTTCACAATTAACTAAGAACATGCATTGAAACAAATGAAACTATATCAATTTCAATACTTCACGATAAACTATATCAATTTCAATACTTCACAATTAACTATAAACTATATCAATTTCAAAACTTCACAATTAACTAAAAACATGCATTGAAACAAATGAAGCTATATCAATTTCAATACTTCACGATTAACTAAGCACATGGATTCAAAGAAAACTACAATTACACATGGAGGATATATTTCACAACCATATATTAATACATTTGTCTACCACAAAGATGGGTAGAATAAAATATAGAAAATTTGTACCTTTTTAAAGACGAAAAGAAGTGTGCAAAAGGGGAATGCACGTGGGGTGCAAGAGTGGAGATGTGTGTGAAACATTGGGGAAGAATAAGGAGTAAATAAGCATGGTTTTGAAAATAGCTTCCTGCACACAAATGAGCATGGTTTTGAAAATAGCTTCCTCCACACAAGAGATCTGCTAATAAACAAGCCATCAATGACGAGGGTGATAGAGACGTTTCCAAATACCAATCCCTAACACAAGTCCAAGACAACTACCAAGAATGGAAAAATGTTTCCTTACTAACACACAACTTGCATCAAATAGGCATGATGTTTACTGCATTTGCGTTGGACTGTTCTTCTTTGTGGGACCCTTGTATTTAATGCCAATCTCTGGTTTCCAAGTTTGCTGACACCTTGTTTGTGTAACTTCCAAATTCCTTTAATTTCTTATTTGCCGAAGGTTATTTGCTAAAGAAATCTGTGTTGCATAAAATTGTGCCATTCTCTTCATTTTGATGCATTCACATGTTTGAATATATCCTAGATAGAATCAACTCATTATTTTCGTTTTGACGCATTCCTGCTTTTTATTTTCCTTTTTAATATTAATGTAAAGAGCCCGTTATATCTTTATCTATAAATCCAACAACTTTGAATTAAATTTAGATTGAGCTACGAATTCCATGTTTCATGTTTCATGATATGAATGTAAAGTAAGTGAAAAAAATTACAGAGTTTAATAAAATATTTTATTTTCAATGTGCTGTATGAGAAAATTGTAATGAATTATTATGAATATTGTTTAACATTATTTATTATTTAAATTATTAAGATTTTTTTGGGTAGATAAAGGTTATATATATATTATAGAAGAGAACGATAACAAATTAATAATTATTATTAATATGAATGATGGCAATTTTATATAATGTTCATATTATGTACACCATGTCTGCCATTAGAGTATAAATTGATATATTAAGAGTTGTACAAATTGTACCCATGTTACTTTTACATAATTTTTTCAAATTTATATTTTTCAAATTATTTTTTAATTAAAAAATAAAACCCATAAAAATGGTCTATTCAATACTTTACACCAATGAGAAAATGAAATTTTTGAATTTAACTACAACCATTTGTGTTTATGGTACATAGTAATCAATATATAATGTTTTTTTTCAAATTATTTATATTTATTGTACATAGTAATTAGTGATATAATACATAGTAATTATTAATAGAGTACATAAAAGCCAATTCTTGCATCATTATACAACAGGGGGGGAGACATGGTTTTCATCCTCAATTAAAACTAGACATGGTTTTCTTTAAGCATTGCAACTTGGGCAAATCAAGGACTTGCAAATCAAGAATAATAATAAAGAGCAAATCCTTTAATGCAGGGAGTTTTTTTGCAGTAGTCTATAATGCGACTTTTTGAAAGCCTTTCCGGCGGATTTTCCCGGTCAAAATCCGGCAGCAATTCATTGGAATCCCAAGTTTAATAGCTAGTTTCTGCACAATCAATGGCTCCCAGGGGTTTTTCAGGGCGCTGAATCCAAATATGCAGTTAAAAAACATTTTAACTGCTAAAAATCAAGATTTAACCTCATTTCTTCCACCGGATTCCGTCACCGGAATCTCCAAAAAGTCTCATTATAGACAACTCCGTTTTTTTTTTTTTCACCTAGAAATTTATTTATTTTTAATTATTCAACCGAATAAAAAAAACCATTGTGATCGTTTGATGAACTCTAATTCATATTAATAAATGCCATGCACCATCATATTTCTAATTCTATGATTTTTATATAGTTGATAATAAATTTATTACAAATTTAGCAAATTTGTTAAAATTAAATGAAATCGATTTAACATTGCAAATCTAATTCTAATAAATTATATTAATGTAATTTTTTTTCGTATATAATCAGAGACATACATTTTCCTAAAAAGAACAAGTCCTTATTATGATTAGACTTAATCTCAACTCATAATCACTTGTTGGTAAGGAAAATGAGTTGATGGAAAAATCAAAGTAAAGGAAAGCTAGGTGGCCTTTATAATGTCTCAACTCATAGTCAAGGACCTTCCATTCTCCTTCAAATCAAAGTCCACCAAAGGAACACGACTTGTTCCTTAGGATTAGCATGGGACCGGGGTTAGTATGTCTTTAGAAAAATTAGCATATGCTTATTTTAATTAAATAATGAGGTATTTTTTTTTTATCTAAAAAATGATATATTGAAAATTTTACAAATTGGAATGCATGCTAAACATTTCATAACAAGGGAAAGTCTAAGGCCCCTTATTCACACTGCCGGCATGTATTGATGATGACGCCAGCAGTAAAGCCCAAAGAAAGGGACTGCCAACGTGTATTGATGATGAGGCCAGCAGTCAAGTCCAAAGAAACGGATACAACGCCGAAAACTTGGTAGCCATTAACATTAAGACTACTTTACTAACATTCATTTATGAAATGATAATGGGTAGTACTTAGACATTAAGACCTAATTGATTTAATCATCATAATTGAAAAAAAAAAAAAATATTTAAATATAAATAAATTAGGTTTCTGTGTTACATAATGTAGTTTATTTTTGGTAAATTTAAATTAAATTTAAATTTAATGTCAACCATCAATTTATTTGAATACGTTATTATCTTGTTGTGCTAGAGAATAATAATATAAATTCATCATAGTATATTAATAAGTGTTTTTGATTAAAAATATAATAAGCACTTACAATTTAGAGAATAAGTTTCATAGATTATTGAAATATTTGACTAGTTATCCACCATCAAATATTTTAAAATAAGATTTATAATATAAATAAAAAGTATTTCTTACGTTTTTTTTAAATGAAAATTTATAAATAATCAATTTAGATTTATCTTAATTCTAGATCTATCAAGTGTCTAGGGGATCGAATCTCTTGAGATGTAAATCTCTTTTAAAGTTAAAAGAGATTTAATCTCTCTCGGTGCTTGATAGATCCAGGGTTAAGATGGATTTAGGTTAGTTTTTATATACACATACCATATCTAGGTTGGATCCATCTCTACATTTCTCTCTCTCGTCCCTCCTTCTCTACTCTCAACATCCCTCTCTCAAGTCCTCTCTCTCTTCCTTTCTCTCTCTCTCACTTTCCATCCCCCATCTTTCTCTCCTCCCCATCTCTCTCTACCCTCCAACTCTCTCCCCACTCATTTCTCTCATTCTCTCTCTCCCGCTCTCTCCCCACTCATCTCTCTCTCTCTCACCTCTCCTCTCTATCTTCCCTCCTATCCTCTCTCCCTCTCTCTATCTATGTCTAGTCACTTAGTCTCTCTCTATCTCTATCTCTCTATGTATTTGTTTTTCCATCCCTCTCTCTCCCCCTCCAACACCATCTTTCGCTCCCTTTCTCCCTCATCTCCCTCCCCTCCTCTCTCTCTTCATTTAATGCGCTCCCTCCCTCTTACACCTACCCCTCTCTCTCCCCTACCCATCACTCTCTGCCTCACTATCTCCCTCCCTCTCTCTCTTTCTCTCTCCATATGATGGAGAATTTTCATGAAATCAATGTCACATGTAATTTCTAAGATATTTTATATTTTATTTTTCTATTGTAATATGAGTTATGAATTTTTTAGCATGTCGTACCATGGTATTCTAACAAAACCTATTTACAAGTCAATAATATCCATGGTAAAGTGGCATGGATATCCACTGTTAAGAAAGTTGTTATATTGTAAGTTTATTGTAAGTATTAAGTTTCTATGTGCTTATTAATTTAATTTAAATATTGTTATGGAAGCAATGTAAGTCCCCGCCAATATTTGTTTGTTGATTACTATTAATTTATCATTAAAAAATTGAAATTATAATGTAAAAAAAACAATTTTCAAAAATTTGTTGGAATTGCAAATTTATGTGGTGTAGTTTACAAATTCCAAGTGTCCAAGTAAACTTTCAAGGCATTGTATCCATTTATGCATTCAAAAATACAGTTTTAAAAATGAAGAGTTACACATGCTATCTGCATATGTAGAACCAATATAGATCCATTTTGAAGAGAATTAAATTTCTTGAGGTGTATACCTTTTTTTGAAGTTTTTCACTCTAAAAAAGGTCCCATAGGCTATCTTTTGCCTTGCAGAGGTTAAAATTTTCTTTCTTTCTTTCTTTGTCATCTTTCCAGCAGTAATTACGGTTGCCTTTGCACAGCTCGTGTTGTCCCAAAATAACGAGTGACCATGTAAGTTAATTGTAGTTAAGAAGTATTTATGTCAAGGATGACCATTCCTATACAAAAAATACCCAATAAGATCTCAAGTTGAACATGATTTAAGGTGGAAATTTATCATATTAAATTAGTTAAAGCAATTTTGTGTGGGAGTTATCTTAAGAATACCCAGAGCGAAAATTCCTATACGAACTTGAGCAAAAATTTAGATATTTTCTGTTATATAAAAACATTGGTTAAGTTATGATCTAACTGTAAATTGGTTGAAAAAAATCAAAATTAAGCCCATTTAATTTTTCAATTAAATATTTTATATCATTCTACCTCCCCTTAAACACCTAAAATAAATATTTAAAAATACATAATTGAATGTAAATCTTATCATATTTATTAATATGGTAGCATCAATAATAGTGTAAAATTTCATGCTGAAAATAGTTTGTTTAAATCAAATTTAATTTAAGGTGTCCATTCCCCCCACTACATCATAGGTATCATGGATTTTGAACATGAAGCTCCATAACCACATCCTAAAAATTAATATATTTTGTTTTTATTTATGTTATATAAATAAATATTAGACTACACATTACACTTATAAGAATCAACCTATTTTGAATCCTTGCACTTTTCCTAGTTCCAAGATGAAGATAATTCATTATATTTTAATAAAATAAGAACTATTTTCTTGTAAAAGTTTTTATGACTTCGGTAATTGATTTGTTGAATGAGCCTATTTATTTATATTTTATTTTCAATGTCATATTATAGTGATGCATATTTATTTCTTATTTCTTAGTAATTTAAATATGTAATATAATTACAAAAAGTAAGGTTATCAAGTTTTTATTAATATAAATATCTAAATGTAATATATATACTAATTAAAAGTGAATTGATTAACTAGAAACTTTTATAAATAAATTAAGAATAATTATATTTAAAAAAAAAAGAAAATAATATATTTTTTAAATGGATATATTAGTTTAAATGAAAGTGAGTTTTAATATTTAATTTAGTCATAATATAAACTTAAATTTATCATTATTATTATTTTTTTCCAAAAACATTGAAAATAAATAAATAGCAAACTTAATTTTATTTTAAATATTAAAAATTAATTAAATTAGTAAAATGTTACATTACTTTTAATCAATTTAAAAAATTAGATTCGTGCACACTCACTAATTTCCTAAAAATTTGAGATTATTCTAATTATAATAAGTTCCTCCATGATAAGTTCTTCAAAATGGTCTATTTTACAACAAGATCCGTAATTTTTTTTGCGTCTAGATGGTTGTTCGAAAAGCAGAGGAGACAAAACATAAATTCACACACAAAACATGAGCTGTGGCTCAAACTTGTTTCTTACAATGAACCCGGTGAAGGGTATTTAACCTTTTCCAACTAGCTACTTGCCTAAAATATCTTGACATGCATTCACACACTCAAAGTTGTCTATCACTTAACTCGACTTGACTCAACACTCAAACACTGAACCACTCAATCACTCAGTTAACTGAATCTCTATGTTTAGCCAACTCCAAATGGGGGAGTAATTACAATTTCTAACACTCCCCCTTAATTACGACCATATGACTCAACATAACTTAACTTGACTCGATTATCACTCAAATATGCCTATTGGTCTATGTCTCAGGTAGGCTTACAATGACTCAAGGTTTTCACAATTTTGCATTTTATTTTTCTCTTCTTCCAAATTTTATATCCTCGAAATTGCTTCATTCTCTGCTGAACTTTCTTGCTGTAGGCTTTATTTATTTGTTGTTGCTACAATTTTTCTTTGACTTTTCTTGAATTTGTGCCGAAACACAATTTGATCTTGTCTACTACATCTTCTTCTTCAAACATTTGTTCAACCATGGATTGTTGCCATAACATTTCTCTTCAAAAATGATTTCAATGCATTCATCTTTGTCTTTCATATCATTCTTTTCACTTTCATGATTAGGTATTGCTGTTTGTTTCCTGTAATCTGCACACTCAAGATCAATATTCACCATTTCATTCAATTTTTTTATTCCAACTGCTTCTTTAAGACTTGCATCAATTTGTTCTTCAATGAGCTTCAAATTTGCATCAAATTTATTAACAACCTTTCTTTCAACTTCTGCTCCCATGCTATTTTGAACACCTACATATTAAAAAACAATGTTAAAAACATCTTTCACATGACTCTCTTTAGTGAGAGCCTCCTGCTCTACATCTGCCTTCTTTTCAATTGCATGGAGGTTGTCTTCCACGATTATGTTGTTAATCGATATTTTCATCAAAAACTCTTCAATCACTTTATCGTGTTTTTGATCATCAACTACTGCTAGATGACATACTGCTTCATGAGCAGTTCCAACTACTTCATATCTTGCTACTACAGTGACAACTTCAACCTTCAATGTTTCATCAAACATTGCACTCACCATATTGTCACAATCGATCCCTGTTTCAAAAAATAAACCACACATATAATCAACATAACGATCATCCACACTGTGGTGGGATATCCGAGCATGCATGTGCTCATTGTTAATTTTATTGACAATTTCAACCTCATCAAATCCATCAGCTATGACTGGGTTTACCAATTCACATATAAATTTGCAATCATCATCCACATGTGCTTCATCACAGTGGGATTCACCATCATCTGCATCATCCGCATTACAGTGGAGTCCTTGAGAATTTATTTGCTCTTGCTCTGTTTCACACACAGAGGCTTCAACTTCTATCTCTGCAATTTTTGTTGCATGTTCTTTATCCATATGCATGCTTGCATAATGAGTTTCAATTTTATGGTTTCAAAAACCATCATCCACTTTTGAGTGGGATTCTCCAAGCTCTGTTTTTCTCTCAGAGTCTTGCTCATCTACTCTCACATCTACGGCTTACTTCTTTGCTTGTGACATAACCCGATGTTGCATGTCACTCCCCCTTGCACCAAACTCTGCTTCCAGAAATTTCCATGCTTCCTTGGAAGTTGTATCTTTTGCTACCCCGCACAAACACTTCTCATCCAATGCTTGTTTTATAAAACTCAATGCTAAAACATCACATACTGCATCATATGAGTTATTAGATTCATACTCAATTAACTCTCTAGCTCGAAGAAAAGTTAACATCTTGATAACCCAATGATCAAAATATTCACCTGTAAACATAGAAGGTGGTAGCAAATCAAAGCTACACCAATCACCCTCGATTTCTTCTTTGTCTTCTACCAGAATTTTTAGTTCATCGATTGTGGTCTGAACCTCTCTAACCATGGCAATGATCTTTGCCTTTTCTTTTCGATTTCTATTATTAATATGCTTCAGTCGCGCTTTGCGACCCATGATTTCTGCCATTCATTTTCTTATAGATGCTTTGCTAATTGCATGAGGCTATCTTCCATATCGCCCTCGAAAAAAAATATAATTTTCAATATGCACCCCCATTAGACACAATCTTCACCCAAAAAAATTATCATGCTTGACAAAACAAATAGGATCTTGCAAAACCCTAAAACCTCTTGTTCAAGAAAAACCTTTTGACTCTAATTCTCAAAATCCAAAAAAAAATCTCTTTCCAAACAAATATCAGTAATCTCTTTTTCAAATTTTTTTTTTTTTTTTTTTTTAAAGGAAAAAAAAACCAAACTTCACTTTAAGTGCTTTCCAAAAAAGCCTTTAAAAAATATCCATTTAAATTTTCAATAACTTGCCCACGTGACATTAGGTGGCGTTTTTAAAAAGTCTTTAAACAAACACTTCAAAATTTTAAAAACGTTTGACTTCTCGGTATAGAATGGCAGTTGTGCAATCCTAACGTGCCTGTGGGCCACGTGGCTAACACTCTTTCTTTGTATCGTGGTCGCATGACTGTTAACGCACCAAGGACACGAAAAAAATTGCTACTCTTCTCTTCCGACTACTCTCCTCTTCGGCTGGCGAAAAAAAATCAACAAGCTACGACTTATTGCTCAATGACCGACAAGCTACGAATTATCGCTCTAACTGCTGCAGTGAAACTTTTGACCCTTTCACTGAGAACTCTGCAAGTCGTGGCTACAGAATTTCTAATTGTTCTTTTTTGTTCTGATACCAATTTGTTGGAAAGGCGGAAGAGATAAAACATAAATTCAAACACAAAACATGAGCTGCGGCTTTTCTGTTGATCACACAAAATATGATTCTTACAATGCACCGGGTGAAGGGTATTTAACCTTTTCCAACTAGCTATTTGCCTAAAATATCTTGACATGCAACTACATGCAATCACACATTCAAAGTCGTCTATCACTTAACTCGACTTGACTCAACACTCAAACATTGAACCACTCGATCACTCAATTAATTGACTCTCTATGTTTAGCGAACTCCACATGCGAGAGTAATTACAATTTCTAACACTAGTGTCTCTTTTTCGGGACATTCCTACCGTGACTCTCTGATTTCATAGGTAGGAAGAAGCCTTGTGTAGTGATTTGTGTCTTGCACATAATTGATTCATTGGCTATGCAGTTCGACAAATATTCTAGTATTTGGATGGGGATATTTTCTCTAGCAATTGCTTCATCCATTTTCTTCGGCACTTTTTAGAAATTGATGGTCGCTGAACATGAGACGCTGGGCTTCCGGAAAGAATGTTTGAGTAATACCTTTTGAACAATGAGGTTTGGAGGAGTAACATCATCTGTGGGAAGTTCAATGCTTGCACATGCTATAGTAAACTGTAATATTGATCATGGAACAACTCTTCCATTGGTGGCAACCATTATTGTTGCAATTATGTGCTATCTTGATTGCGAAAACATGGTGAGAAATCTTTTGAGTGCCAGTCTGTCTCTCACTAATTCCCATTATTGGGGGTTGTGCGTTGGCAACAATTACATAATTGAATTTTAACATAATATGTTTTAGGGGCACAATGACCTCCAATCTGGGTTTGGTATTCCGCAACATTTTCTCCAAAAAAAGCATGAAAGGAGGGAAGTCTGTGGGAGGCATGAACTACTACGCTTGCCTCTCTGTGTTGTATATAACACTTTTGACCCTATTCACTTTTACAGACAAATATAGGGAAGCTTATAGTGACAACCTCGAGTAAACAATTTGTTCCCTTCACCGCAACTTTAGCAAATACCAAGACGAATTGCTAAGGGTCGCTGCATTGTTGCACAAAGCATTGGCTAACAACTCCTTTCTTCAATACATTCAAGCAAGAAAATGGCAAGCAACCGACAACTAATGAAAGCATTGATAAATTTGTATGGGGAAATAAACATGCTGGCATTAATGTCTTACTTTAAGCCTCCAATTTTCTACTAGGCACACCAACAAGTGAAATATCTTGAGGTCCATGGTATCTTTATCCTCACACCCTCATTCATCATGGTTATGGGTCACCCAAAAAATCACGATTATGAGTCAACCATACAAGACCCTTGTTCTCGAAGTCCAATTGCTAGGTCGCACATTGTCAGCGTCACGATTGGCTCATAAGTATTACATGGTATCTCTATCCTCAGATCTTTGTTCATCGTGGTTATGGGCATCCAAAAACCCACGGTTATGGTTCAACTACCCAAAACCCTTACTATTGAAGTCCATTTTCTAGGTTGCATACTATGAGTATCACAGAGGGCATACAAACATTGCATGATATCTCTAACCTTAGATCTTTGTTCATTCACAAACCGTCGGTTATGGGTCATCCACAAACCTTTGGTTATGGGTCAACCACAAAAAACCCTTGTAGTCAACAACACTTGTTTTTGGGTCATCCACAAACCCACAATTATGCTCCTATTCAACAAAGGCTTCTTCGAAATGAACTTCATGTGACAGGGACCATTGCTTCTTAAAGGGGGAGGATTGATCTGAATGGAAAGTGGCATCCACTCATGGTATTCACCCATTGTATGTACCCATGATATTTACCCATAATATTGTAACTAAAAAAAATGCTATAAATAACAAACCTCACTTTGTAAAAGGGGATAGATTGGTCATCCACGATGTAGTGAAAATGATTTCTCCATTCAATAAAGAAGGATGGGCTCTTTTTTGTCTTTTCTATTTTATTTTTTTAAAAGAATATTTTATGGGAATTTTATGTGTTTCTCTCCTTTATATTAGGGTTCAAGTATCCAAATATTGACCCCCTCACAAGATCCGGATAGGAAAATTAATGTCTTCATACTAAATTCTAAATATCCCGATGTTTCTGCTCAAAGTTAAAATAATTTCATGTACGGTGGAAGAAAGTTTGTGTCCTTGCTTTGCACACCTATGCTCCCGCACATACCCCCTCTTCCACACATCCTTTATTCCGCACACATCCTCTGCTCCATACACTTGTTGTTCTACACACTTACTTCTGCACTTGATTTAGACAACTCACCATGATTGTAGATGCCTCCTGCCCGCACTTATGTAAAGGACTTGGGCAGGGCACTTTCAATTAAATTTTTGAGTAACTATTTACTCAGAATTTTTTCATTTGAAATAGATTTAACTGACATTAAATTGTATGAACCATTTATTCATTTTGATGGCTCATATTTCATTAGTTTTATCTCTAAAACATAGCTTGTGTTGCATCTCTTCAACAGTTAGATATTAAACATTTAAAACATGTTAAAACCCCATTCTTTTAATAACTTTTCTCTTGATTTGGATAAAATCTATATATTTTCTTAAACAATATGGGGTAGATTAGTTTTATTTTACTGCTTTCATCCTAAATTTATTTTCATTTATATTTAGGAAACATTTTAGAAATATTCTTATGTAGGAGAAACTTTAGGTGTGGCTTAGTTGAGCCCTCAATTTAGCTTAAGAACTACTTTCTTTCAAGTATGAAGTAAGAGGGTAGAATTGATTTCCTCTTATTTTTTATATTTAATTAGAGATATCACAAGAAAATAAGGAGAGTTAAGGGGTAATTGGACCTAATAGAACCAGTTGGAACCACCAACACAAACATAAAAAGGTATGATTTGGGACTCTGACCAGGTGGTATCCCTAAATGTTGATGAGGCCATTTTTGGCCATCAACATTTTTGGCGTTAGAAGGAGGACCAACATTAAGTTGTTTTTTTTTTTTAAGTTTTATCTTTATACAATGGCTTCTTCTAAATTTCTTATTTGGAGTAGCTTCACTAGACTTCCACTTGCCACTAATACACTAAAGGTAGTAGAACTTTTGTCAAAAACAAATTTTAATGGTAAGAATTATGTTTATGCTTTTGATCATTTTCTTCAATTTATTTTAAATTATAATAATTACGATATTGATGAAGGTGTGCAGAACTTCCTTGGCATACTAGAGGGGGAAGAGAAAAAGATCGAAAAAACACAATTGAGGGTTCCTGCGCGGGTTTTTCTCCATGGACAGAGGTAGAGGAGGGAGCTCCACTCCCTCCTTCAGAGAGGTAGTGGCTAACAAGGGAAACACTCCCCTAGAATCAGACAGAGGTAGCAAGATGGAAGGAGGAAAAAATGGGGAAGAGGATACAAAATGTAATAAGAAGAAGGAGGATGAAGGCACAAAAGACAAGGAGGAAAATGACAAAAAATAGGGAACAAAAGACAGGAAACAAAAGGGACCGTGCAAACCTAAAGCTGAAATCACTCCCAGAGTAATCTTAAATAATCTAGAGCTGCAAGTCCACAGGGAGCACATGCAGACTTCTGCAATCATATGCAAATTCATGGGACTATGGCCCACCGAAAAGGCTTTATAAACATGGATCCGATACCACTGGAAACCTAAGGGAAGCATTGATCTCCATCTAGGATCCAAGGGTTTCTTCACTGTGGTGTTTGCAAACATTGAGGACAAAGGCAGAGTGTTTGAAGGTGGGCCCTACTTCTATGCAGCAGTAGGGCTCTACATGCGGCCGTGGATGATGAACTCGTGCCGAAGCGGGAAACCTTTACCTCAGTCCCGGTTTGGGTAAGGCTCTATTCGCTACCTTTGGTTTACTGGAAAATAGATTCACTAATAGCCATAGGCAATAAACTAGGGAGGTATGTTGAGATTGCAACAAGATGATGGAGCTTAGTGGAAAGAGTCGCCTTCACTAAGTGGGCCCACAGGCAAATTATGGCGCAAAGTCTATTTTTAGACATATGGATCATGTCTATGAGTTGCAGGACGTTGTTTATGGATGACTGGTCAAGTTGGAAAAAATAGATGGACTTCTATTTTTAGACAACAACGGTGACACTATCAAGTCTAATTATAGAGCAGTCAAATATTATTAGCTTATAATAATATTTAGACTATAAACTTTATCTTATTCTCTTGGAGCACTTCAGTTTGAGCTACAGATGTGGCACATGCAGTTGTCAGAAGGAATATGTTTTCTTTGTGGGTCAGTTGAGTTGTTGCATGCATGACTTCAGTTAGAACTCAATCAGTTGAGTTTGGTGGAGTTGATTGTGGAGTTGATGGAGTTGTGGTCAGTTTGACTTGGTTAAACTAGTTGTGATTAGTCTAACTGCAAATAGGCTAATGATGAGTTGTTAAACTAATTATTAACTCATAATTCAACTAAATAATACATTAGTTAACTTAGTTGCATGTCAGTGCATGTTCAGTTCAACAGGGACAGGTGTTAGAGGATCAGATTGCTATCAGTTGTGACTATAGTTGTGCATGAGGATTTGCAAAATCAATGGGATTGAGTTATGCCAATGAGAATTGGCCAATACCAAGTGATTATAGCCTCTGCTCACGTGATTCCCAGTGTGAGTGATTCTTTTGAGGTAA